>OY986970.1:26958789-26982385 GCA_963920575.1 Narthecium ossifragum | reverse complement strand
AACAACTATTGCTATCGAGTCCACCAACAACAGTCTATCACATCAATCATGAAACTTGGCATATCCAAGTTGATTCACCTATTAGGAGAGAGGTCATGGAAAGAGAAGAAACAGCAAAAGACTCACTTCAGCATCTTCGAAAACAGCATCTATGTCATCAAAGTTGACATCCTCCACTGCAGAAGTTCTGGCTGGGACATAATTCTTTTTAAACCACTCGTCGCTCCTTATTTCTTCCATTCGAATACGCTGCCAATGTCCATATCCCTTTTATCAGTCTACAGAAATATTCAAGAAGAAGCTTTATAATTACAGCAAGAGATGAGTAACTAAAACCTGAATCAACAACAGATCATCTACAGTTCTATATATCTAATGCATACTTTCTAATATCAATACAAATCTGCAGTCAATGTACACTTCATTCATGCAGAAGGACCTTACAGATTTTATCAAGCAAGAATCATCTCGATAAAATGAATTGCATTATTCTTAAGAACTAGTACCCTGTGAACTAATGTTCCCACATTTTAACTCTACCCTTGTACGGGAGTAAAGTTTGTGGGTTGCTTTGTTCTCTCTGCTTATACATTACGTTAACAACATATTTAAAGCATCAACATCACAACTGATTGAGGGTGCAAAATTGATTTTTTGCATTGGAAAGTTCATCAAGAGAAACAGCATGAACATTTAACTACCCTTTTTGGTAAATCATGCTGCACTGCCCGCTAAAAAAGATTCTTATTCAGATCTAAGACCACAATGCTGAGAATAATTGCTTCCATGCGAAGCTCTTCTTCTCAGTATAAAATTTCTGTTGAAACGTAGCGAATTTGATGCATCAAAATAGAATTTTTAAGTGCTTCGAAAAAAAAGCATGGAAGACTCATGCATTAAACTAAGCAAAATTTAAAGCTCTCCAGCAGTGAAAATCACCCCCAACTCATTAAATTCTGAACAACATGAAATCTAAGGGAATCACTTATAACAACCGCGATGTGAGAACGAGGATCAACTGGAACAAAGGAATGTACAAAAGTCCCACATTCAGCAACGTTGAAACTCCAGCAAGTAAAAAAAAGTTAAAAGGACAGACAGTGGCACCAGATATAATATAATTCAATGATCCAATCAAGACAAAAAAGCTTGCCGCCTTGTATAATGGAACTGTGAAGTTAAAAATCCTCAGAGCTCAAACCAATAAATATGGATAAGAAGCACTTACAGAATCAGGGTTAGGATCAAGAATTCTATGAATGAGGGATTTTGCCCCAACAGAAAACCAAGATGGACAGGAGAACTCTGCTTTTGCGATCTGGTGACACCATCAGAAAAATTAGTTAGCATTAGAAGAAAATAGATAAAACAAGTAGTTAAAGATTCTTTTAGAATTGCCCAAAAAACTAGATGTAATTTACATCGAGTGAATATTCTCCAAAAATTACACGTAGACAGACAATCATCAAAACATGGTGTGTCATTCCACCGATCGCAAGCCCAGCTGGAGCCTTTTTCTAAAGTACCTTTTAAAACCAGCTGCTTCTGCTTGATCCCATATGGTTTCAAACTCATTGATATTAACTAAATTTGACACGTGGATGGTGCAGAATTTGTAGTTTGACCAGCATTATCAGCAACAATAATGATTTAGCCTATCCAGGAAAAGGATTCATCTATGGATCTCATTTTAAGATAAGAAGGGCCTGTTGAGGAAGCACCCAAGCACTGGAAAAAGGTGCCATCCTCGAGTGAATAGTTCAAGGTGTTACGTTCCCTACATTTACCAGTGAGATGGCAAGGGATGAGATAATGGTGTGGTGCATGCTGGTACAGGGGCCTTACTTGATGATCACAGGCAGAGAAGGTTCGGAGAAAAAGATCATGAGTTAGCCTTTGACTATATGAGACTGATTCGGCTTCTGCGCATTTTTCTGCAAATAAGTACAGTAGACAGTCATCCATCCTCGGCATGCTTTTGAATTGCAAAGGAGAGGTTGGGAGAGCAACCGAGTTCCTGAGATCAGCGATTATCGACTCTCATGCATAATCTCGATTCTAACTAGGGACCAGATTGATAAAATCGGAATGGGCACAAGGAGGTTGGCCACTCAATGGAAACCTTAAAGACACCTTTTCAGGTTTAATTAGAAATGGAAAAGCATGGCTATGAAAGTATGCAGAAAGGGCCATAGTAAAAAATAAGACTGCATAACGACCTCTATGATGTCATACTAATAAAGATAACAAAAACAAGAGAAAAGTTCAGTGCACAGAATGCCACTAATACAAATAGATATTCATAAATGTCATCTAACATGGTCAACATAGGTAAGAAAGAAAAACGCAAAGCCTTCTCAATTTAAAACTTCTTTAGACTAAGTTATGACTATCTAGGTCATCATTAACTGAAACAAAAGGTATAGAACAAATACTTTCTAATAGAAGATCCCATACAATGCACAAGCACCAATTACCAAATCTTATAATAGCTTTAAGATATCAAGTCTTAGGTCCAAGATGTAAGGTACTTACCTTGCTATATAGGGCTGTCAAATCAACTTCATCAAATGGGAGATATCCTGCCATTAAGACATAGAGAATGACACCACATGACCATATATCAGCAAGTACACCATTATAACCTTTATGACTGAGTACCTGCCACAAAAGGCATTCATGAGCTCAAATCACATATATTGTATGCCTCGGTAGGACAAAACAAGTTAGTCATACTTCATAAATAAGTTCAATACATTACATAGAGAAATACTATGTTGGGCATTTCATGTCTAGCTAGAACATTTATCACTAGAACACAGAGAGCAAAATGGTGGTAATAAGTTTCCCTGCTACAATATATGCCACGCCAAACAAGTGTCCGCTCAACACATGCTGCTGGCACTTAAATATATGATTGTAACTTGTAACTAAGGAATTATTATGGTAGAACAATCAATTTGGCCCAGAACAGCATTTTATCTTCGTTTTTAACAGAGTTATAAAATATAACAACAAGATTGTTTGGTAACTTTTCTCTCTTATACATGTCGGGCTTCGATTACTATTATTCGCCTCTCATGTCAACTTTAAAGTGCTTTCTTTCCTTTGTTTAATTTTGAAAACCCTTCCTACACATGCACATCAGCCTACAAATATTGAAAGAGTTCAGAGAGGTTGGCATCAAGTTGCTGAGCAATTTTAAATATCTATTTAATTCAGTTTGTGTTTCTTTATGTTCCAAATCAATTACATCCATGGCAGTTAGCCCTCAATGCAGTTCAAATCAGTAACTTAAAGTTACTTGAGCAATATCAACATGTGGAACAAGTAATGGCATCCTTAAGACCTAGATGCATCTTTGGAAGGTTGCAAGGGAGAAGGCATTACTTCAAGTCTTCTACTCTAGTAATAAGATAAGAAATTGAATAAGAGAAACATAAAGGAAAGTGGCCTAGAGCAACAAGAGCATAATTTTATTTCTTCAAATAAGAAATTGCATCTAACCATATGATAGACCAATTAGCATTCATGTGTCAAAATCTCTGCAAGTCAAACAAGAAATGCCTTGGAATAATACCTCTGGTGCCACATAGTTCGGTGTTCCACATGTAGTGCGTAGAAGGCTGACTCCCTGTCCACAAAAGAACACAAGAAAATGTGAGATACCCTAACTTTAGTCATGAAAGTAGACGCCAAAGGCTTTAATCAAGAAGACATTTACCTGAGAAGGCAAGGCGCTAAGACCAAAGTCTGAAATTTTCAGGTTTCCTAGCGAATCTAGGAGGAGGTTCTCAGGCTGCATAGGAAAGAAACAAAAGGTCAAAAACCTTCTACCGAAGCGAATGGCAGGTTCGTTGTAAAAACAACGAATTAAACACCTTCAGATCTCGATGGTAGACACCCTTACTATGGCAGTAATCCACCCCGTCAATGAGTTGCTGAAAGTATTTACGTGAATCAGCTTCACTAAGTTTTCCATATTGCACCTGACAACAAATTGGTCATTCTATCATAACCCAAATGAAAATGATGTTTCGGAATGAAGATGATGACACCAAAAGTCATCATAAAGCAACATAGCAGAAAAAAGATGAACTCGGATCTTACTTTGCTAATTGCTGAATTATATAACTTAAATTACAATTGAAGAACTAGCAAATATACCCCCATGGACAATATGCAAATTGCATAAACTCCAATAATTGCAAATTAGAACAAAATTAGCAATAATAAAGTAATAATTCTCCATAAGCCGAGTGGATAATGAGCTTTGTATGAAATCTCTCACTCAATCAGTCATCACCCAAAAATAAAGTTCAATTATTGGATCAGTTCAAGGTATTAGAGCAGCCTTCGGCCAGTTTATCCCTTACATATGGTGCTGTTAAGTTAGGAAAGGCGACCTTGACTGAAAGGACTACCCTTGTGCCAAGAAGGAATAGTGAAGAATCTAGAAGGAACTCAGTATTTGCTTATCTTTATTCAAAATCACTTGTGCCAATAGCTCAGCCAATCAAGAATCTCCGTGCCAGTGGCACATGTAGTGCCAATCTTGACCAGCACGTTGCATGCGATTGGCACTTGCTGCGCCAAGTATCGCAACACTTTTGTGCCAGTTGGTTTTTCTACCCTTTTCCCTAGACTTTTTTCTTTTTCTTTTCATCTCCTCCTCCTTCCTTCCTCTCCCTCTATTTCACAGCTGCTCCCATCAGTCCCATGACCTTCAGTGTTCGCTATGAAGTCAAAAAGCCTTGGTACCAAGTGTTTTTAAAATTTAGCCTATCCATGCAAGCTGGCCGCACGAGATATTTCGGCTGAAACATGTTGTTTCGGATAAACTAAAATTCTTCCGTAAACATTGAAGTTTTCCTCGTGTAAATGAACCATAGTTCAAAGAAAGGGACCCCTCAACCCCAACCCCCCAAAAGACAGTATTGAACGGTCAATTTATTGTTGCTGGCGCATATTTGCTCAGCAGCAAAAAATGTACAACAGATAAAGGGATTAAAATTCTAGCAACACCATCAATTTCTTGTATCAGGATAATGTGGGAATTGGAGACTATTAGTTCTAGACTTATCCAATTTCTAATAAAAACTAGCCAAACAATTCTCCACCACTAATTAATAGCCACATGCCAAATGATACAGGAGAAGTGAGCAGAGAACAAAGCAATCAACTAAAAATGCTTGACTTGACGAGAAACCACAATCAGAAAGGAAACCAAACTCGACGATATAATAGAAATGAGGACTCACAATTTTGTCAAACAATTCTCCACCTGTGATGAACTCCAGGATGATATATATCTTCGTCCGGCTCGCCAATACCTGCCAAACAAACACCGACACTAAGCCTCCATATGAGCAAGAGAGAGAGAGAGAGAGAGAGAGAGAGAGCAGAGGGTAAGGTATGGAGGCATGCCTCATGCAGGCGGACGACATGGGGATGCCTAACAAGCTTCATGATCGAAATCTCCCTCTTAATCTGCACAAAAAGCGAGGGATCAAGAACAAGAACAAATTGGTGGAGGGGCAACATGAGATTAATTTGGACCTGGTCGACCATGCTGTGCTTGATGATGGTGGATCGATCGAGGACCTTCATGGCGACGCTCTCTCCCGTCTCCGTGTTCTGGGCGAACTTCACCTTGGCAAAGGTCCCCTCCCCGATCGTCCGACCCAACTCGTACTTCCCCACCTTCCGCACCACCATTGGCATTGTCGCATCTCCCTTCTTCTCCTTCCTCTCCTCTCCTCTCCTCTCCTCTCTACTGTTTAATGCTTTTATTAAGCTCGCAGCTGCTTTTGTTCCAAAGTAATAAAAGCAGGCAGGGGTGTTTCTTGTAATAAATATAAAAAGCGAGGAGTTCCAGTTCCAGAGCGAAAAAAGAAGGAAAAAGGGTGCCGACAACGCGCACGATGCGCGCCCGACGTGGGACAATGAAGACATTTTGTCAAAAGTGCCAATGTTTGTTTCTCTGGATTCTTGATAACTATATATTTTCCGTTGAAATTTTTAAAAAGTCTCTATCCAAGTCGTCATACTGTCATTCTCAGTTCGCTGATCAGGAGAAATGTGACTTAAATATCTTTTGTTAGAATATCTAACTTTTAATTCTATGGGATAGTTTGGATTAAGAATAAATATATATAAATCACATTTATAAATTCAAATACTTTATCTACAATCTTAGGTAACTATTTTTAATACTTACATCATTTTTATTTTATCCAACATACAAACTTATTCGTGGTCTTAAATGTTTCATCTTTTATGGAAAAAGTAAGTAACACTTGACTTGAATCTTTATTGTAATTTGTAAAAGGGTCTGGTCCTTTTAAAAATTCCTGATAAAAAACTCGGCACTCGGCGGTAGCTTTCCAACATATGCAAAGAGAAAATTGCTTAGATTGACAACTCTTATCCCTTTTTTTCTTAGGTTATCTAAGAACTAATCCACTTTATAGACTAGATTTTTAATTTGGCCAATTCAATTAATTGTCCCTTCCTTCAGCACCACATAAGTGAAGAAACAATCTCACATTGAGATGGTGATCATTTGGGCCTCTTTCCCAAAAAAGCCTCTATACCTGCCTGCCTTCATCTGTACTTCAGTGATTAGTTCTCACATTTTGAAAAGTTATCAGACAATTTATGTTTTGAGACATGCATCTAAGAATCTAAAAGCAAGATTGCTTTTATCGGATCAAATCATCAAAGACAGTATAAGTCCCAGATGTATATCATGGATGTGCTCTTTCAAATCTCTTGTACATCTGACAATTCAAAGAAATTGTACTATAAATCTACAGGCCTTCTTCACCTTTGGCACGCGAAGCGTCCCATAATAAAGAAGAACAGGGAAAGTTAAATACAAGGTCGATGATACCAGCAAAAATCACAACTTTCACCAGTAAAATCATAAGATTAAGGGCTGTAATAAGCACAAATTGGAATCATGACCACATTTTGAAACTGAATCTTGAGCACATAGAGGTAGAACAAAGATGAAGATTTGAGGTTATCCAGGCAGTGAGCTCTTCTGGTGTACAGCTATCAAATGGATATCCATTTCCTTCAGCATGACAGAACGGCCGCATGAATCACAGGGTGCTGTTCTTGATCCGCAGACACTCTCATGCTCTGTGAGCCCTCTCAGCCTATCCCGAGCATCTGGTGATAAGTTACCAGCTTGAACCATGTCGCCACAGAATCTACACATAACTAAACGGAGAGGACATCTAGAGGACTGATGTTGCATCTGTCAAGGATGAAATACACAGAGCCTGTTACTAATCAAGTAACCATTGGCCAAAAAAGTTATAGAGTCTACATGTGTTAAAAGAAAAGCAGGTGAAATCGCACATGAATAGCTAGGATTTATCAGACAATTGTTGTACAATCTAAGTTCAACATAGTTTTTCCTCGGGAAAACCTGTCGTGCACGATCGTTGAGGCAGGTTAACCAAAGGACATAGATGAAAAAGGGAGACGACTTTATACAGTGCAGCATCGACTATATCACTATGCAATTCAACTTCTTTGATTAAAATAAAAACCATTGGATTTTTAACTGGCATACAAAACATGCTAAGTGATTCAGGCATTGCAATGGCACATAGACAAAAAGTGTTGGAATGGTGAAGAAATACAAGGGAGGGTCATCACTATCTCTGTACAACGCAAAATATAGCAGCATAAGGGAACAAAATGTCAGGTAGCTACCCTCATGGCAGGACAAGATTTGAGGATTTTGATCCACAGACACGGATAAAAGGCTTAATCGCAAAAGATAACAGCTCATTACGAATCTTTGATGTCATTGCTTCACATCCTTCCTATTTCTAAATAAACTTAGCCAGTTGCCACACTAAGCGGTGCAACATCGTTGATGTCATTACTTCTCAAATGTTGGGTTTTGATTAGACACTTTATGTCCAATTAGTCTAAAGCCAAGAAAGGTTTGCGGACAAATCGATGATTGCCAACATCATAAGATATATTGTGGTACTTTTAGAATTCCTGACCAAGGAACTTTAAGAAGTTTATCACACGACCAACAAGACCAATTGCTGCTGGGAGGACATTCTTCTTGTGGCACAGCCTAAGCTGATGCATTCTTATCATGATTTAAATTCTCCAAGCTATTGAGAGGGCCATGTACAAGGTGCTGATAAAATCGGCAGAGCAAGATACCCTTGTTATGTGTACCTGCCTTCGATCCAAAGATAGTCAGTTTGAGACTCTCATCTGTCTTAAAACCCCAAAAAGATCATAACTGCTAAACTCTGACCAACTACATGGTCATACAGGAATAATCACATAGGGGGTTTAGTGACATGGCAATCTTGGTAGTTTTTCCATTGGACAATAAACAAAACACTTCTATATTAGTGAGCAAGGCAGGAACATCTGACTACCTACCTAGTTATCAGAAGAATTTCATCACGTGGTCAGCAAGGAAAGAAACACCAGAATGCATCACATGTCAAGGTAGCTATCGTTGACAGGTTAGCGCACAAAACAAATTAAGTGTGGTATACGAAGTGTTACTTAATGTGAACAACAAACCATGGCAATAAAAAGAACCAAGTTTGAGTTCTTACCATTTCTACTCTTTCTAGGATTACTCCACACGAACAATTGAGTGGCTCATGAAACACCTTCATGTGTTTCTCCATCTCTCCCTGTTGGAAAGCCTGACCACATTTACCACAGTGTACATGGTTTTTTGCTTCTTCCTTTCTAAGAACAACCCCACATCCCTCGTGTTGGCAAAGAACATTGTGCCTGATGCAGAATGCTTCATGAACCATGATGGTGCGCTGGGAAATATAATGTCCACAATTCCCACATTTTATAGAGTCCAGATCCATTGGAGATGAAGATTTAGCACGCTCACCAGCACTTCTCTTATTCTCTTTGAGAACGACAGAGATGTGATAGTTAGTCGATCCCTTGAAACCAAAAACTCCAATACTGTATGTACCAGCAACCAGGCTTAGATCCTCTGGCTTAAGAAGCAAAAATTTCGAACCCATATCATGAGATGACCATTCATGACGATGCTGGGTTGGAAATAACACTGGGTGCCTGGATACATAAATATTGGTATCTCCATCAGCTGTCTCTGCCTCAAGCTTTACTTCAATATTCATGGAGCCAGAAGCAATTCTTTGACTGATGTTATCCTCAATCAAGAACTTGTAATAGTTGAATTTTCCTTCCTCAACAGTTCCTGCTTCAGCCTTTCCAAGAATAAGGGGTTTGAGCACCTGCTGATTCTCACCCCTGCCAGCAAATTCAGGTCCCTCTATATCAACTTCAACATCTGTTTCAAGAACAGAAATACTAGAAGCTGGTTTCAGGTCGAGAACCTTTAACTTGTAGCTCAATTCTCCAAAACACACAGTGATAATGTCGCCCTGAGAAAGTGTTGCGTGCTTGCGCAGTGATGCTTCAAGTACAGCCTTGTGGTCAGGGATGTCAAAGAAACCCACATTATCTGGTTGCAGCTTTGCATAAGTTCCTCTTGGCAGGCTAACATAACGTACCTCAATCAAAGGAACATGTGGTTGGTAATCAGGGAACAAGTTGTTCCACACATGTGGTGGTAACTCTACAGAACCTTCACTTGCAGTGAACTCCAGAACACCTGAATGAGTTGCTCCAGGCTTCAGATTCCTAGGTAGATCAGAACCTGAATGGACCTGGTCATCAATCCTTGACAGCATAAAATACATTGGGCCTTTATCCAGAGCTCCTTGATCAGCCAATTCTGCAAAGCAAGATGGAGGAAGTTTGATCTTGTCCCCATGGCCATCAAATCGTAGGGCTTCAAGCATTCTGCTGAACACAATCCCTTTTCCAAGAAGCAAATTTTCTTCCATTTGTTGCTCTGCCTGAAGGGAAAAAAAAGGAGCTTTCTGCTTAAACCAAGGCATTTTCAAAGGTCTGCAAGACTAGCTGTAAATAAGGCAACACTACGAAAAATCTTTCTAGAAACGCACAAGAAAAGTTGATTTATTACAAGAAATGACAAACATCAACTAATTTGCTTCATCATCAGTAACCTTCCACCAAAACCAAGGAAGTGCAAGAAGTTACGACAGCCATCGAACATAAATTCTCAGAAGGTTATTTCAGAATAATTACAGTGGCCTTTAAGAATTGATTTAAGTCTGGATTACAGCTCCAGAATGCCAGCAGACACAGACAATAATAACTAAACTGGCCATTAAGAACTGATCATGGTGTGAAATGCATCTCCAGAATGCCAGCAGGCATGGACAAGGAGTATGGTTCAAACTTCAAAGTAATGCTCCGTATTGAGAAGATAATATTAAATTGCCTGTTTGATACATAGGCACTGCGTCTGAAACAAGATACAAGCTCATCTACGTATCTATGTGCACAATATATTGAAATGATACTCCCTACAACTGGTATTCAATAAGCTACCTCCTTGTAGGTCCATAGAGGAAATGGCAATATAAGCGTAAAAGAAGGGCAAGATCAACAATGTAACAATCCACTTTCAAAAAAAGACAGACAAGATTCACATCATAGAGTCAAGGTCAATTCCCAACTACAAACAATTCTAATAACTGGACTAAAAATCAAGAAAGCTTATCCATCAGGATGCAAGCAATACTTTTACTCAACATCAAGCAATCAAGCACATAACTGGATGACATATTGCATCAGGCAGTCACTTGAGCTGTATGTCACAGTACTATGTATACTCCGCCTCAATGCACAATTTCAAAGAACACATAATTGTGCGGCAGGTGGTGGCTGATGCAATTGCGACTATACACCCAAAACAAGATCACTGTCACTTTCCTCTCAGGTGATTCAGTGGGCCAAAAAAATTAGACTATTTGAATAGAAACAAAATCAGGTTGAACTCGGTAATTGATACATGCTGCTAAATTTATCTGCTTTTTCCATAAATGCAAATCTTCCACACCTTACGAGAAAAGGTTACTGACAAGGCCGTCAAACATTTAGACAACTTGCTAAGTTATCATAAACACTTGGATAGAGGCCCTTTTTTCATCATAAGAATGACAAATTAGAAGGTACAGTGGCCCAACAAAATATAAAGAGACCTAAAGAAGCAGTTGCAAATGCCATGAGCCCTAATGGAGAATATTTTCAGAATCTTTCAGCATAATGATTGGTGGAAGGTCCATGGCAAAAGGTGCTCTTATTTTATATGCCTAAATGCGCTAACTGACTTTGAAGGCTTTTTCCAGTATCGGCGAGTGGATTATGGAGAATGTTTTGATTTGCAGGAAATTTGTCAATATAGCGGAAAGCAAGAAACACACTAATGTATCATGGATGAACAACATGGAAATGCATGGAGAACAAGGGAAAAGGCAAGACAACTTAGACAAGTATTAATGAGACTAACCAAGGAACCCAAATCCCGCAATAGAACCCCAAAAAAAAAAAAAAAAGTTCAGATTTGACAGACAAGTTAGGATTCAAAATCATGTTGCAAAAGCTTCTTCCATCTTTAACCAATAAATTAGGTAGCTATATTGAGGTTCTTGTTTTGCACACATAATTCATTCAGAAAATACAAAACACAAACTGTTAACCTGGCGATACCTCAGCTACAGGTCCTTGAAAAAAAAGACCTATTTAATGTCTAACACACTAATGCTTAATTACATGATTACCCATAAAGATTTCCATTATAGCCTAACAAGGAGAAGAAATTGCTAGTTTCATCATGAAAGGCATTGATGTGGGTTGGGTCCAAGCTAAGCGCATGGCAAATTTCTTGATGTAGAGGATTAAAAGGCACCAATCACACAACAACTGGTTAAACAGGAACAATAAATTTGCAGTTCAATTCCAACATCAAAGGAAAACTATCTAGGACAGAAAGGCAATCCATAACTAATTCAGGAGCAAAGACAAAAATTTATAATTGGGTAATCAGTGATGGTTAAAGATAGAAATTTGGGCTTGTTCATAATACGGCAATTTCTTCTCCCAAAAGCACCATCAACAAGGTTAGTATTGGTTGGAACCCAGCAATGGTTGTGCTCCCCAAATCAGTTAATACCTAAAAAGTCTCCATGAACATGCAGTAACCAAACGAAAGAAGACATTGACAACTGGAGATGCAATCCAGGTTGATGATATCGTGAGAATAAATAAAAAAGAAGAGAAAAGGGCAGACCTTGAGGACGTCGTCGGCAGCATGGATCCTTCTGATCCTCTGGGCGGCTTCGATGGCCTCGCGCTGGCGGGCAACCTCCTCCCTGGCCTTCCTCTCCCTATCGGCCTTGGACTTCGCCCTCGCCTTCCTCTCCCTCTGCTCCCTCTCCAGCTTCTCCCTCGCCGCTCGCAACTCGAAATCCATCTCTCCCTCTCTCAAACGCAAAAGCAAAGAATCGAATTGGTAATCAATCGATCGATGCCTCGTCGTCCCAAATTATATACGGTACGTCGCCCTAGCTAGCTAGCTGATATGAGAGAGGCGGTTAATTGGATCGAACGTCGGCAGTGACGGGGCAAACCAGCATAGACGAAATTTCGTGTAACCAGACGGGAAAGAAAAAGAGAAGGAAAAAGATAGTCGGCGCTTCTGCAAGGTTCTCGAAATTGCGTCGGAGAATATAAAATAACTAGTGGGTAACCACCATCTCCTCTCATAACTCTCCACTGACCCCTCCTAACTCCCCCTTCTTCATTATTATCCCTCCACATCAGCAGTCACATATGATATATCTACCACGTAAGACGCCAGTTAGGGGATCCGGGGGGCAACCGATGCATCGGTTGCCCCCCCGGATCCCTAGTTAGGACAAAAAAAAAATGCACCTCTTAACCATCCTGCTATATAAGGATGATAAATATACTTGAATGTTTTGTGTACGTAAGTTCTGTGTAATGCACATGTTAGGTGAGCATGTACATAAAATTAATTGATAAAAACACCAGTTTAATGAAATATATTGTTAAAAACCCCATTAGTAAATTTTTTAAGGTATTAACCCCATCAATTAAGTATTTTAGTTAGTTGTTAACAATAGGTGACAAAAATACCCCTGTGCAATCCGGCGGCTGAGGTTCGCCGAAGCTTGATCGCTGGCGGGGAGGGCTCTTCGGGCCAGAGGACTGGTGCATTTGCGTTCGTGGAGGTCTCAGGAGTTGATCCACCGGGTCCGATCGTGGAATACGGCTCCGAGATGGCCGGATTTAGAGGCGGTGGTTTTGGATGGGGTTGGTCGGCACCGGAGGAGACATCTGCAAGGGTGGAGAAGGTCGGAATGAGTAGAGGAGAAGATTTAGGTGAGTTTAGAGGTTGTTTGGAGGCGTTGATGTGGTCGGAGTGGCGATGACGGAAGGTGGTCGGCGGTGGGTTGATGCCGGCGTCTCAGAGGAGGGCAATAGAGGTGTTTGAGGTCGAGAATGGAGTGGGGAAGATGATAGGAGTAGTTTTCGGGTGATTTTAGGGTGGTTCAGTGGCGGGAGAGCGGCGGATGGCGAGAAGGCCAGAGCTGCTCGAGGTGGAGCCGATCAAAGCCGCAAACAAGCCGAGACGATGAAGTCCCGGCTTGTGGGTGAGCCAAGCCGAGCCGGCCGAGGAAGAGAGAGAATCAATGAGAAAATTAGGAAAAATAATACAAAAAAATTAGGAAAAAATTGGGGAAAATTAGTAAAAAGTGAGAAAAAACATAGGAATAAAATATGAGAAGTGAATTCGTTAATCTGAGATCTTGACTCGGTTCATTACTCCGAAGTGATACAAAAAAGTGGTAGAAAATAGGGAAAAATATGAAAAAAGATAAAGAAAATTATAGAATGAAAGTGGGGGTGATTGAAGAAACTCTTAAAGGAGAATTTTAGCCAATTAAGTTGTAATTTGAAGAGTTAAAAAGATGTAAATGTATGAAGATGAAAATGCATTTAAAAAAATAAATGAATTTAGAAAGATCAAAATAGAGTTAACAAGATCAAAATAAAGTTAAAAAAAAGAAAATACATTTAAAATGATGAAAATAGAGCTAAAAAGATGAAAATGTATGAAAGATGAAAATGAATTCAGAAAAATGAAAATGAATTCAGAAAGATGAAAATGAATTCAGAAAGATGAAAATGAATTGTCAAAGATAAAAATGAGTTTATAAAGATGAAAATGAACTAAGAAAGATGAAAAAGAAGGAAAGATGAAAATGAATTTAGAAAGATGAAAATGAATTGTCAAAGATAAAAATCAATTGTCAAAGATGAAAATGAAATAAAAATGAATTGAGAAAGATGAAAATGAAATAAAAATGAATTGTCAAAGATGAAAATGAACTGAGAAAGATGAAAATGAATTTAAAAAGATGAAAATGAATTTAAAAATATGAAAATGAATTTAGAAAGATGAAAATGAATGTAAAAAGATGAGAATAGAGTTAAAATGATAAAAATAAAATTAAAAATGATGAAAATAAAGTTAAAAATGATGAAAATAGACTTTAAAAGATAAAAATGTATGAAAGACGAAAATGAATTCAGAAAGATGAAAATGAATTCAGAAAGATGAAAATGAATTCAAAAAGATGAAAATGAATTCAAAAAGATGAAAATGAATTTAGAAAGATGAAAATGAATGTAGAAAGATGAAAATGAATTTAAAAAGATGAAAATGCAAGAACGATGAAAATGAATTCAGAAAGATGAAAATACATTTAGAAAGATGAAAATGCATTTAGAAAGATAAAAACACATGGAAAATGGATTTAGAAAGACGAAAATAGAGTTAAAAATATGAAAATACATTTAAAAAGATAAAAATTCATTTTCATCTTTCAAAATTCATTTTCATCTTCCTGAATTCATATTCATATCTCAAAATTCATTTTCATCTTTGTGAATTCATTTTCATCTTTCTGAATTCATTTTCATCTTTTTAAATGCATTTTCATGTTTCAAAAATCATTTTCATCTTTCTGAAATCATTTTCATCTTTCTGAATTCATTTTCATTTTTCTGAATTCATTTTCATCTTTGTGAATTCATTTTCATCCTTGTGAAATCATTTTCATCTTTGTGAATTCATTTTCATCTTTTTAAATGTATTTTCATGTTTCAAAAATCATTTTCATGTTTCAAAAATCATTTTCATCTTTCTGAATTCATTTTCATCTTTCTGAATTCATTTTCATGTTTGTGAATTCATTTTCATCTTTCATACATTTTCATCCTTTTAAGTCTATTTTATCATTTTAAATCTATTTTCATGTTTTTAACTTTATTTTTATCTTTTTAAATGCATTTTCATCTTTTTTAACTCTTCAAATTACAACTTAATTGGCTGAGATTCTCCATCAAGAGTCTTTTCGGTCACATCCACTTTTCTTCTATAAATTTCGTTATCTTTTTTCATTTTTTCCCATGTTTTTCTACCACTTTTTTCCTATTTTTCTACCATTTTCCCCTATTTCCCTATTTTTACCCGGCTTTTCTTTCTCCTCTTCCTTTATCTCCACCCCCGGCTCGCCTCCCCAGCCATCGTCTTGACCGCCATTGGCTGAAGTGGCTCGATCAAACCGCTGGGAGTTGCCGGAGCCCGATCGCCGGCAAGGAGGGACGTCCGGTCGTCGGTGTCGGTGGGGATGTGATCGTGATGGCATGAGGACTTCATTCCCTGGGTTAAATCGCCGGTGGCGCAGCCGTAGGCGATGGATCGAAGGTGGCGTCGCCGGCGGGTCTTGAAGGTAGGAAGGTGGACGTCGTCGCCGAATTTGAGACGGAGATGAAGGAGAAGAGATCGGGAGGGTTAGGGGGTTCCGGATCTAACTATTGTGGAGGACGGAGAGGCCAGTGGCGGCGGTTCTCGATGGTGGCGGCACCGGGTTGCAGCAGGGGAGCTCGAGTTGTGGAGACGAGGACAACAGAGGCGTCGGCGTTGGAGGGAGGAGCTCGGGGGTGGGTTTCGTGGGTGAGGACGGTCGCCGAGGTCCTGGGCGACGCTGGGTGAGGTCTGGGGGGGCGCCGGAGCTCTTTGACGGTCGCGCGGAGAAGAGAGGGGAGACAGGAGAGAGAGGAGAGAGGAGAGCGTGGGAGAAAAAGGAAAAAAAAATATAAAAGGGCATTTTCGTCTTTTTGTGTGTTTTGGGCTTATTAACCAAAAAAAAAAGTGGGTATAGGGTTTTTGGCAAATAGCATGGGGTGTTGGACAAAGATACTACCAATTTTGGCCTAATACCCCTTCATTTAAGTAGACAATGTGCTTACAAAATGTCTTTTTTAGATGTTAAAAGAACTTTTGATAATATATGTACAATTCTTTTACTTAGTCTTTGAAATAAAATAGATTATGATATTCTCATATAGTTTCAAACAAATTTGTTTTAGGATTGATGACGGAGTGGATGGGTTTTACACCTGAACTAGTGAATTTCTGTGCAAATTGTACGATTTTACAAAGGAGAAGGCATGAGTCATGGTTATAGTTATTTCTGAAATCTTATAATATAACTGATGGTTATGGTTATATTATACATAATTATATTAGATTAGATTAGATGGATTAATATATTAGATTACTATTCTATTAGGATTTATATTAGTAATTGAATCCCTCCTTTAAATATAACACATGGGTTTTAGTTTCTTGATGCACACTGTATTCATATTATAATACAACGGTTGTATATAACACATGGGTTTTAGTTTCTTAATCCACATTATATTAACCTTATGTACAACCGTTTTTGCTCCCTGTAAGATCAATGACCGAGCGTGGTTGGCATGTGCGCATGTGCCAAAACACCTGTAACTAATAAATTAACTTATTGTGGGTAATTGTATCCATGTTATGTTATTAGAGTTGCAACCAAATATTATTTATCCAGCTTCGATGTAAATCATTATGGCTATTTGTCTATGATTAGATCTTCATAAAGTTTTTATTATTATTATAAATATATATTTTAGAAAATCACATTTTTGGCAATTTTGAGTGGTGAGCAATTAATAATAATGATACGAGAGATTATCTTGGTCATGGGTTTATTAGTCCCTTAAAATCTTCAAATTTACGTAATTATTTTTAAATTTTTAAAGGAAATTAAAAAATATCTCAAAAAAGGTGAAATAATTACAAAAATATCCTTGTAACATTCCATCAAAGTAAACCAGCCACGGCTAAATCCCAACCCAGAAACAGAGAAATATCTTAAATACTCCTTATTTAGTTTTTTTAACTTTTTTTAAAAAATTCAGGTTACATAATACAATGAAAAGAATTTCTCTTTTTAGAATATATATATACTAATTATGCTCCTCTCACATGACAAGGTAACCACCAACCTCACCCCAATAACCACCCAATAACTCCCTCTCACAGTCCCATTAACCCCTCAATCTAGGATTATCATGTCACATAGGCTCCACATAGGACATTCTCCCGCCACATAGGACAATAAAAATTTCACTTATAACCATACCCTCATATAAGGATGAAAATAACATATATATAATGAACCTAGGGCGGCGACGTTTAGGGCATGGGAGAGGGCTCGGCTTGCCCGCGCCGGCCTCCCTCGACCTTACCCGTCCCCGTCCACCCTCGACCTCGCCCCCGCCTCCCTCGCCCCGCCACGCCCCGTCCTCCCTTCTTCGCCATCGCATCGCCACGCCCCATCCTCCCTCGCCGCCGAGCGTGGATTGATCGGAACCTACCAAGATTGGTATGGTCTATGTTACTTTCAACTGATTTAATTGCTTCATAGCTTCTAGCATTTTATTGTAATCTTACATGGAGTTTGTGTACTGATTCTGTGCAGGTGCGAGGCAATGTCGATGTATCCCAGGACCTAAGATCTCCTCCATGCTGACTCTGTTTTCAGCCTATACGAGGATAGGTAGTTATTGGTGAAGTTATTTGTCCTAATTTTTATTCTAGAGCTCTAGAGCTTGTCTGACATGATTTTATACTGGATTTTAAGATGTGAAATGGAGGACATTCTACTGGAGATGGATAGAATTCTCCGGCCAGAGGGGACGGTGATCTTGAGGGATGATGTCGACGTACTGGTAAAGATCAAGACGATCAAGACGCTTCAACGGGAGACATGATGAACATTGAAGAATATGTTCAGCTTTATTTCATCTTTATTTGAATTATATTCTTTACTGTGTAAACATTGAAGAATATGTTCTAACAAGCTGTTGTATGGGTACTTAACATTGAATAAATAAGAAAAGAATTTTCAAGTTCTATCCAATTGCACATGCCTCTATTATTAGATCAAAGCATATTATCTCTCAAATATGAGGATGACATGATGAACATGATCAAAGCATATTCTCATTAGCAATTGACATATTATTTGAGCACAAATTGTACATGCCTCTTATATTCAGAGAATAGTTTATCCAATCACCTATTCTGAAAGTTTAGTGCCAAAAAACCTGGCAGTATAACTGGTACTGCAAAGCAAATATATGATACATGGTGGCACATTAAACCTGGCCTCTCATCTAACAAACTGATGATTGACAAGAAAAGATCTTAAGCATCTGATCATGTTGCTCACGGCATGAGATTGTCAATCAAAGGAATAAACTTCTAGAAGAAATAATAGCTTTATTATATATGATTAAGGAGGAGAGGACAGAGAATAGTCTATCCAATTGCACATGCCTATTATATTCTGAGAATATAACAACGTACATTTGAGAATATAAAAACATACACTTTTTGAATACAAAACTGAACATATTGTTTGAGCACAAATTGTGTACAATTGTTTGATCACAAATTATGTACTTCTAAATAAACTCGTACACCTCAAAAAAAGCATTCATGTACTACTTTAAGTACAAAATTGAATATATTAGAAAACTCATACAACCCTGATAACATTCACTCATTAGCATTCATGTACTACACTTTTTGAGTACACTGTTTGATTACAAAACTCATACAAACATGATGACAACATTAACTGTTTGAGTACACTCCTTGAAGTTCTCTTCAGTCTGAAGAAAGCATATGCCCATAATCCCCGCTGTACAGCCATGTAGATCTTACAAGCACCAGGACCGTTGTTGATGACAACCCGGAACCCATCCACTACACCTTCCTTCTCAGCTACCACCCTTGCAGCATAAAGAAGATGACCCAAGATCTCAGTATGCCTTGGCTCAGCCTAAACAGGTAGGGTGCAGATAAATCAGTGTCACATTTTAAGAAGATGATGCCTACATAAGATGGAGGGGATTTCCAGAATTGAAGGAATATCTTGAGGAATGAATATTACAAGAATAGGAGTTCTTTTCACTCTCCTCCCACGAAGTAATACAGTGTTCTTCTGTGAACTAAAATCTCAGAAAAAAAATCTCTTCACTGGTAAATTTCATTTCCCAACTGTCAATCTGGATACTAAAGTGTCACATGGATATAATGCCCAAAGCTTTTGATCTACAAGGTGTAGCATTAAATGAGAAGGTTTGTGAGAGGAACTAACATTTGAAAAGACTGCACTCTGCAAATTGATAAGCTGCATAACTTATGAGAATCATTTGTCTCTCATCATCTTACACTTTCTCATTCCTATGAATTGATAAAAGCAAGCTTCTCTACATTGGGATGAAAACTGCCTTACTCTTAGCAATTCATGTGCATTTTTAGATTGATTCATTGAGGCTCAATTACGAATAAAATAAGACATGATAGATGACAACTTAATTACCTTTCCAAGTTCAGTTAATCCATCCCTCAACTTCGGAATCACTAGAACATGAACAGGAGCCTGTGGGTTAATATCTCGGAAAGCCAACACTTTCTCATCCTCATACACAATGGTGGCAGGAATTTCCTTTGATCTTGTCAAATCTGAAGGAAGAAAAAGAGAGCTATAGTTGCTCTATTAAATTGCTCTATTGAATATAAACCACTTGCTCTATTGAATATAATCAAAAGCAAAGCTAACAAATCCTAATGCCCCCCATCTACATATAAACCACTTGCTCTATTGAATTGCTATAAATCCAACTTTTGTCCATGATGAATCCTACACGCACCAATTGGAAATAGGGACGGAAAAAAGCCAGGTACTGATTAGACTGAAACCAATGCAACAATTTAAATTAAGCATTAATTAATTAGACACATCTGGTTGTAATAAGATACTACATTTTTATTTTATACAAGATAGAAAAGGCAGCAGACAGATATTGAACTCTATGTAACCACAATAAATGCAAATTAGAAGAAGTGATAGAAGAAATAAGGTAAAATTATGTAGGACCTGCAAGAATTACTTCTTTGGCATTTCTCCAAATTCACTTCTCTACCAGCTCCGACATCCAACCTTCATATCCAAAAGAAATAAGTTCAAAGATGAAAAAGGGCTATTATGACAAGAGGAAGCTTTGGTAGTAAAAGACTATTTAGAATTTCCTTAAACTTACCAGTAGAAATATGTATTCGTGCTTGAGGAGATTAGTCTTCACCTTGAGAATTCTTGTCTATCAAAGAATACTCGGTGTTGCTGCTCACAGTTTGAGAACAAATACCTAACCATGAAAGATTCCTGTGAGCTTACAAATTTAAACATGAATGAAAACATTAAAGAACAACATTAAACCTAAAGCTACAGATTGTAATAACTAGTGTACTTACTGAGTAAAGGGCAATTCCTTTTATCATGGTTGACTCCGCGTTGCTTGCAAGAATTACAATGCCTGTCTTTTGCAACTTGCTTCTCCAACGTTGACTTCAAGCGCTTCCCACTCCCCTTGGGTCTTGCTATATCTGGTTCCTTGATACATAGCTCACTAGTAGCCACCCTTTTTCCAACACTTGAGGAAACTTGTGAAATTTCATCATTTGTCGCAATTGTTTCTTCATCCATGACTTTGTCTTTACTTTTTACTGGTTTCATTTTTTGAATTTCCTCCAAAACATCACGTAAACTGTTCTTGGCGAATGAGAATGTCTCATTTCCATCAAGTGCTTCATCAATAAGTTGGTTGGCTATATAACTTAACTCAGATCTTTTTGTCATGCTAACAGAACCATCATCCATATTTTTCACCCTGATTGTGGCACTCCTTGTCCAGCGGTGCAAAATATACTCCTCAGGTAGCATCGTGTGATTGAGATACTTCAGCACAGCTAACAAATGCCTACATGGGATGCCAAGGAACTCCAAAAGCCTACACGGGCATTTTCCCATATTTGTTTCCTTACAAATGACAACCTTTTTTTTGCTCTTTTTTCCTAATTCTTGGGTGAGATATACCTTCCCATCCTCGTCTTCACCACCAACGAAGACGTTATGCATCAAACTTGATACAATTTCTTCTTGGAACTTATAGAACAGCTTTTTGGTATAAATTTGAGACATTTGTTTCTCCAAAGACCATGGGGTTTTCAGCTTCGGCTGATTATCAATTGTGCGATGCTCATCCTGCAATGCATCTTGTCGCCGCTCTTCAAGTCCATTAGTGAACCTTGCATAAAAGTCCATCAAAGTATTTTTGTCAGTGGAGTATTTTTTTAAAAAACTGTTCAAGCTTTCACTCCTTTGGCTACTATGCATCCCTGCAAAGAAACAACTCTTCAGATAAAGAGGGATCCAGTGATTCCTCATTTCATACATGCTGGCCAACCAATCATTATCACTGAGGTGATGTTCTGTTACAATACTTGCCCAAGTTGCGCAAAACTCCTCATCAGTCTCAGTATTCCAAATACAACTTGTTATTTTCTCAATGACTTCAATTTTATTTTCTATCCCTGCCAACTTCTCAGTCAGCTTTTTGGTTATGTGCCAAATAGAAAACCTGTGACGAGCAGAGGGAAAAACCTGTGAGATGGCAGCTCTCATTGCAGGATCTTGATATGTAATAATTGTATTGGGATATCTACCACTTGCTTCTACCCAAGTCTCAAACAACCATATAAATGACTCGATGGTTTCATCCTTTATAAAGCCACTGCCGAGAATCACTGTGTTGAAATGATTGTCTACTCCAGAAAATAATGCAAAAATCATAGAATACTTGTTAGTGTTATATGTTGTATCAAATGCTAACACTTCTCCAAAGTTTCTGCACTGCAATCTGGACTGCACATCCATCCAAAAACAATGGGTTAGCTTCCCCTCTGTATCACATAGAATCCTGTAAAAAAAATCTGAACTCTTTTTTTGCTTTCCTTTGAAAATTTCTAAGAGCAATTCTGCATCGTGCCCTCTAACCTCTTTTCTCATATCCCTCTTCAAATTCCAAGCATCTTTTTTCGTGAAACCAATCTTGTCATGTCCTCCACTCTCATTTCGCAGGATTCCCATTGTTTGTGAAATACAGATGTTCACTGACTGGTGATCCTTAAAGAGACTCTGACTGGCTTCAACTATTTTTCGACGATTTCTAAGAAAATGTCTCCTACTTGGGGTGCACAACTCATGATTATGTTCTTCTACAAACTTTCCCACAATATACTGTCTTGTAGCCATATCCAACTTAAATCGCACCATAGCCTTACAATCAATCTTTGTTGTGCCACATTTTCTGACTGTCGATCTATTTTCCCACTTGCCATACTTGTAGCAAACCAAGATCCTTTGGCTCACCACTCTTTCCTCAGTGCCCTTCACATTTTGAAATTTTTTTGTCTTTTTAACAAAATCAAACCCAGCAGCACATGCATATTTTTCATAAAAGCTTTCACACTCATCCAATGTCTTAAAAGTCATACCAATGGTTGGTATTAATTTAGAATCAACCTTTGGCACTCCCTTAAAAATAGCAGCAGGATGAGACATGTGACAGTTCTCAGCACTCTGGCTGTTATCATCAATCTCCCTTGATTCATGATCTGTGGCCACTACACTGCACTTCTCTGCCATCTCTAAAAATCTCTGACAGCTGATGTAGTAACATGTGACCAAAACCAATTGCATGAGTATGAATTATAATTAATTATAACAGTAAAGCTTAAAGAGTAAACATGAAGTCTTGAAAAAATCATGCATGAGCACTGCAATGTGATTCAGTTATAGGAAATGACACTTCGACATGCTGAGCAGAGCAGTGCAGTGGCCACAATGTGATCTCTAAGAAAATCACATGCATGGGCAAGAAAATCTCTAAAAACATCTCTAAAAATCACTGTAATGTGATTCAATTATATTGAAACACAGAAAAAAAAATGACAGAGCAGTGCCTTAATAGCAACAACCTTCGACAGGCTGCTGCATAATAAAAAAAAATCCAACAAATCCGAACAAATTCGACAGCTTGCTACATAATATTTCTAAAACCCTCGACAAACCCAATACATAATAAAAAGGAAAAGTCCCTAACATACCAGGAAGGGGGTGATGGCTGCACTCCTTGTCCAACGGCAGTTCCCTCGTCACTGCAAATTTAGCGAGCAAGAAACAAAGTGAGTTGCAAGGCCGCGTCCAAGCATCTCAGAGCCATCCAATGTCACACCACTTAGACCAACATATTCACCTGCAGACGTTGGTCGGCGGAGAAGTGGCGGCGCGATGGCGAGGTCGAGGGTGGACGGGGACGGGCGAGGTCGAGGTCGAGGGAGGCCGGGGCAGGG
>OY986970.1:26835263-26958589 GCA_963920575.1 Narthecium ossifragum | reverse complement strand
GCCAGTACGTTCTACGAAAGGAAATTTCTATTGTTCAAATGTGGCATGGCCTGGTGGTTTACTCCTTCTTTGTGGTATGCGGACCCGCTGTTCGTGGGAATGTCTTAGAGTCTAGTTTGCTTGTTCATATGTGGATTCTAGTACTCTCTCGTGTTTGCTCATAGATGATCCTATTTGTTTGGGGCGCAATCCTAATTTTTGAAACTCAAGGAGGAAATTGCAAATTTTATCTAAAGGAAGCAATTTCTAGTTTGCTTGTTCAGTTGTGCATTGGAATTCTCTTTCATGCTTCCTACCAGATAATGCTATTTGTTCAGGATAAAAATCCTAATGTTGGTGCCAAATGGAGGCAATCGCGAATTTTAGTATTTGATCTTTGAGATGTAGACTGTTACAAGGGTTTTGATTGACAATAGAGTGAATCAGTCTGTACACTGGTTTTCTGATCCCAAGAAATTATGTTCTGAATTATTATTAGTTCTGTCGCTCTCCATCATCTTCAGAGTCAATGGTTTGAGTTCTCGAGCTTGTTGTTGAGAAACCAGCGAAAGAGTTGGAGAATATCTGAAGATAATTATTTGTGAGGATGAGAAAAGAGTTCACACAATTTTAACGTAAAAAGCCTGGTCATGTTCTTTTTCCCTTAGTTTAGATGAAAAACATAGACTAATTGGCCCAGCACTGAGCTGAAGTACTCACTCATGAAGCTTTCTAGATTGGGAGTCTTTTCTTTGAGATAGGTCCAACATTGTTCATTACAACACAGCCTTTTTATATGCACTTTGGTCTCAACGCAAAGTACCCACTAACTTTTGGCTTACAAAGTCTACGTTGGAATCAGTCCTCTCTTTTTGAGCTGGATGAAATCAGTCCCCCTTAAGATTGAATTTTCTTGGCTTTCCAAATTTTCCCAGATCCGTCCTCTTCCTTTCTTAATTTCTATGTGGCATGCTTTGCAAGTTGAATGACCTCACCCCCATGCCAGTTTTAGTTTCAAATATCAGACTATGCTTTGATATCTAAGTCTGCAGAAATTAAAGTATTTGGAAGTGAAGGAGTACATCAAGATTCATGACTTCGATGACTACACTTCTTCTGTTTCTGGGCTTAGTACCTTGCTTCTTAGTCTTTAAGTGATTGCTTTGCAATTTTCAAGGATGAAGATCTAATAGCTGGAGCACATATCCATCGCTGCTTGGTTAAATCTTCTTTTAGGTAGGTTTCGAGATGATAGATGCCATAGCTGATGCTGAGGGTATATCTGTAAGCAGCATACGGTTCAAAGCACTGCTTGGGAAAGGTATTTCATGTTACCATACAAGGATTACTATTGCTACATCACAATTAAATTGAATAAATTGAATAAATTGTCATTTTCATCAACAATGATGAGTTATTATCTTTCTGTAGTGCTCTTGCTTTTAGTACTTCAACAGTTAAAAGTACCGACAACTTAATCTTTACTTTATTCTTCAAACTTAATTTGATGTGCTCCAATGCAAACATCCAACATGAGTTTATAGTCCTCATTTCTAAATTTCTTGCACTTCTCCGATAAGATTATGATAAATTTTGCTGTAATTTGTAGTTGTCAACCTGTTGATACTTGTACGAAGTGCTCCTGATGAAAGTTCTCTGCAGTTGAAAATGAACGTAGGATTATCTTGTGCCATAATTGCATACAATTAAGACAGCCAATCTGCCTTATCTGCTTGCTTGATCTCATCGTCAAATGCTGTTGTTTACCATTTAATCAAGTATTGTCGTGCCGGTGGCATGTAAAGACTGGCATGACATGTGCCATCGGCATGATGCCATGTGATGGCATGGATCTCTTCTGTGGAGTCTGTGTCCAGATGTCTTTATCATGTCAACGATTTACTGCTCGGCATGGACTGCTGCAATAATCCTTGCATTGAATCCATGTTAACTTGTCTAATTTTCAAGTTTCGTCGGGTAGTCACTTTGTTCATAAGTTCCGGTAATTCTACAGCTGAAGTGTCCTGTATGCTTTCTTTAAGTGGATCTTAAAGCCATGAGCAATGAGGTTTTGATAGTCCTTGTCTTGTTTAACGTTGAGAACCGTAATAATCACAATGGTTTGTCTAGTTGAGCATTACTATATATGTTTATATATTCACATATATGTCTATGCACGTCCTTCATGCCTCTTCAACCAGAGGAGCATATATGGATGTATGATCGATTTGTGTTGTTCAACTACATGATCATCTCTCAACTTAACAGAACATGCTCATATTTTCTTCATATTCTGAAAACGATTTATTTGGCAATAAAGTTAGATTATTTAGCGGTTTTTCTATATAGCAATTCACATATTTCACTCATCTAGTTGTTAGTTCCGTTTTTCTTCTTGATGCAGGCTCTATTGAACAGGTCCCTGTAATACTTGCAAAACCACAGACTTTCATGAATACGAGTGGTGAGTCTGTAAGTATGCATAACTGAAATCTTGTTTCTGAAACAGTAACTATCTTCTCAGTTCTCATGTGACTGCTGATTTCTAATTGAAGGTTGGGGCACTTGTTTCATATTTCAAGATACCTCTGAATCAAGTGCTTCTGGTGAAATATTTCTCTCTTTTCGTTTGACTTCAAGCGATTAAGCATTTTGCCTGCAGCCCATGACATTATGCCTTTGTTTTTTACAGATGTATGATGACCTAGACCTTCCTTTTGCAAAACTGCGTTTGTTACCAAAAGGCGGACATGGTGGCCACAATGGGTATTGTGTTTCTTAAAAACTCCATTGCGCCTGCTAGGACTAGCATTATTTATTGCCCTTATGATTAATTTTCACCATTCAGTTATTTTCTGGTAAGTTAATCATTTCTCTATGGTTCCAAAGGTACTTAAAGGAGTTCAAGTTGACTTTATCTCACTGCATGGCCTCTTCTTTCACAACATTATTTCATCTGATACCAATTGCCGACTGCTTGCCTGGCTTAGACCTCTACAAATTTTGACAGCAACCTTCTACCCTAGAGCAGTTATCATGTGCATAGCTGGCAGGCCTATTTATCAATTAAGCATACAAGTTTTTGAGTTCTTCTCTATTTGTTCGATCCGAAATCTTTCAAGTATGAATTGAGTTTGGGATCGGACCATGCCAACCGGCACAGAAAATCCACGCTGTGAACTATACATAATTGACAGAACTTTTCTGGTCTCAAGACATGGACTTGCAAATTTGGTTGGAGGTGCTTTAGGAAGGTCTTTTCGTCTTGCCTTCTGCATAAGATCATGTAGGGCATCTATATTGCACTTAATCTGTGGCATCAACACAAGAAACTTTTGGTTTTTTCCTTGATACCTTTGGCATATCTGAGTTTTGCTCATTGAGACATGGCGACACTATTTCTTGTTTTAATAAAATGACTGGATTGTTGATACATATCTGATTGTTTGTTGCTACGATGCCATTCAGGAGCATGATATCTCCATGCTTTCATCAAAGTTCTCGTTGATGACATTTCCATGCTTTTCATCCAAAGTGCTTCACTGTCGAGCAAGTGAGCATGTTTGAAATTTTGTTTGATGTGGTTGATGACTTCTGACTATCCTCGTCATTCTGTTTCTGAATAGGATGCGAAGTGTAATTAACCACTTGAAGGGAGTTCGTGATTTTCCACGTCTAAGAATAGGTAATGAATATAAATCCTTGATTTGCAGTTTTCATTATTTTGACGAAGTAACACATGGCTTTCGACAGGCATCGGACGGCCTCCAGGGAAAATGGAGCCAGTCAATTTTGTTCTTCGACCCTTCAACAAAAAAGAGCAAGAGGAGGTAGTTTCCTGATCTTTTTATGAAGTTCTCCTTGACAAATACCAGTATATGTGCTATTTTTCCTCTAACAAAACCGGCTCTTCACTGAATTTAAGCTCTGTATGGCTGCAGCTAGATTTCACCTTCCAAAAAGGAGCAGAAGCAATAAGAATTCTACTGCTTGAGGGATTCAATAAGAGCGCGACGTTTGTTAACAGTGTGCAGCCATCAGAGCTCCTGAACAGATAAAGTTGGTGCAGGTGACCCTTCTTAATCACGTAGAAGAGTCATAAAGCTTCGCTGAGAGAACATTCTGGAAGGTTCGTGATTGTTTTGAGAGGTTTTAGATTGTATCAATTTAAATCAGGGTTTTGTATTTTTTATTGATTACCCAGACCCTTCTTAATCACGTAGAAGAGTCATAATAGTGAATTTGGGCTTAGATCTATCTTGGATCTAACTGGAAATAATTTCCATGATTCAATTGGATGCCATACGAAGGTTATAAATTCATCAAATAAGTTGAATTGATCTCAAACTTTGTTTAAGCATCTTCTGCATTGGTTCCAACATTCACATAAATTTTCACGATTTTCAGATAAATAAGACATTTGAACAAATGATATGGGCTAAAATCATAGAAATTCTTTTTTTTGTGACTTGGTTAAATTTTGTCTGGGCCAACCTTAGGAGCTGCGTTTGATTCGAGGGTAAGAACAGGGTTAAAGGAATTAACCTCACATTTTACTCTAACACTAAAATAAGGATAGAGGTTATTACCATTCCACCTAACATATTCCTTTTTATTTTTTTTTACCTCCATTCTTACTCTCACTTTTTACTCTAACACTAAAATAGAGACTTGTGAAATGAGGTCACACAAGATAGAACCTCATACTGCAACAAATTCTGATACAATATTTATCTTGGTTTAGGGTGAATAAATACCCACACCAAATTGTCAATTCCAATCATTCTGTTTTTATCTTTCAGAAAATATTTTTTCAATGCTCTAAACCAAACACCCATTCTAGCAATTGGAAAATAGAAACTCAAAACAGAAAACTGACACTCAAAATTGCGAATGAAAACATGAAGGTATAGTCCAAACCAAATGCCCCCTAGAGTTCCAAACTAAACTAATTTCAGAAGGCTAAATCTGAAATCCTTCCCACGTTTTCAGCAAATAATATAATATTGTCCGAATTGCAGGACTAACAAAAAATTTCGCATGTTTAGAGACTAATATGAAAACAACCCATAAATCAAACAATGCGAGAAAAAACATCGAAAACAGAGGATAATAGAAACATTTTCCCTGAGAAAACAGAGGATGATTAGAATTCCTGATCCTGCATATATTGGAGACCATCTTCGAAATCGGATAGAGCAAGCTTGAAGACTAATAATTGAAGGAGCACTGCTCTTGGGAATATATATATGAGTTCCTCCTTACAGACAAGTCTCTTGACAGCTTTCTTTCTCCAAAATAGAATTGGACATCACTGCTTGCTCAACTATTGACCCAAATCTGATCTCAAATTCTGAATGACTCAAGGGGTGCTCCATATATGTAGTTGAGAGACCCATTGGGAATACCAATTTGCGACCAAGCAACCATTGATATGGAAATGGTAAACTCGAAACCAATGCTCCAGATTCCAACAATGGAGGGGCACTTATCAGCTTGATCCCACCTGATTAAAGACGAGACTAACAAAGGACCAGATATCATCCCTCTTGGCCTGTAAAAATCAAAATGAAAAATCAGTTCGAAGATGAAATCAACTGTTTGAATTTCTAATGACTAAACCATCAAGCATTAACCATTAATAAACTCTTAAATATCACCATGCCTCCTTCACAAGCATCTTCTTTTAAAAAGAGGGAAAATTGAGCCTTTGACCTTAACTTAGGGTGGGCAAATGACCTTACAACCTTCCAACACCGTCAAAAGGATTCGAACCCAAAACCACCTCAGACAGGAGGTTCTTAACCATACATGTGTCACCAGTGTGGTAGTGTAGTGGTTAGGCTTTTAACCTCCTGCGTGAGGTCTTGGGTTTGAATCCTCTGAGTGTGAGATTTGATTATATCGGTATTTACCCACCCTAAGCCAGGGTAAAAGGCTCAATTTTCTTTTAAAAAAGAAGCTAACATGGTAGTTTCGCTTGTACGATATCTCATTACAAGCCGAGATCTTTTCTTTACCTTGCACCCACATCTGCTTGCAAAAAGCTTCTTAATTCTGCAGTATAACTCCTCTCCGTGCATAAGACAGTTTTGCTTATAACAGGTTATAGTGCAGAAGTAAGAAGCTTTTACAAGTGATGAACTTTTCATCAAATATTTATGCCATGATAGCAAGATGAAAATGACTCTCATAGCATTCTACATATGGTTATAATTCACAGAGGAACAGAAAAATAATAGTGCATAGGGCATGACTCCATCTTAGGCTCATCCCTTGGTCCATGATTCATCATCACATGGCTTCTGCATTCAAATCTGCTTATCTGCTTATAATATATCACCAATCACTAAAGATGGAAGATGACAAAAGCTTCTACAAAGACAAGAATCTCAAGAAGTGCTTGTTGAAATACGGATGCTAGTGTTTCATGAGACTTACACCATAGACATACTCGTTTAAATGTGAACGGGAATGTCAAGGGAATCGTTGCAGATTTTATAACTTCGGGTTGGATTTAAGGCGCAAATTAAAGGGCCAAAAAGAGGAGCTGGTGCAGTTAATTATGGATACTTCAGTATTTACTATTTACTGGCTAGGAGTATGACTACACTGCTAACAACAAATATAATACCAAAAGCAGTTAGTTATATAGCTGTTGAAAACAAACTTTCAAAATGAAAGTTTGAGAAGGTCTCAGACATGGATTGCCATACTAGTCACACGGTCTATGCTCACAGATACAGGTCTGAGTTGGTAAATTACCAACACAATACAAATACTGGGCACAAGTACATTTTCCTCCCGAAGAGGCTCCATGCTGTCAGCACAACGTCTGTGATGAATGTCGGCACAATAATTCTTGGTTTCAAAGACACTACAGAAACTGATGCGTGTCTAAGAAGCAATAGATGAGATAAAACTTAGTTATCACCCTCCTACATGCTTGAAATAAGCTAAAATGAAATAGGAGGCATACCTTCCAGCATTTTGTGGTCCTTTTTGAAGTCACAAACTCCAGAGGGTCACCAAAAATCAATGACAGAGGTACCTCATGACTTCAAAAGAATAACCGCGTAGCAAGTAAACTGCGTGAGACCAAGTTCACAAGAAATATGTCATCTTCTGGCAAGCTTAGGTAAAAAGTAAAGTAGGTGCAGCAAAGAAGTCAAATCATACAAAAGGGGAAGAATGTTTAGTGGTACAAACCCAGTCTATCCCAAATGGATCAGAAACATCAACCATGTGTCTGTGAACCAAATTCAAGTTTAACTGGATCTCCAAATGCATTTCCTTCAAACATAGATAAATGAAAAATCAGAAAGCAACTCAAAGCAGAACTTAAGAAAGAATAAATCCATTGATGACTACATACAGCAGCCGATAGTCAAGTTCAGTCAACTCAATTCATAACTTTAGCAGAATTTGAACTCAAGGTTTAACAATGATTCTACTTGAAGCAGATAGCCAGTGAACTTTTAAAAACCAATGCAGCAGATGATCATGAATCCAATTATTGCTGTTAGAATAGTGACTCATATTCTTGGTTACAAGTATTCCGAGAAGGGGCCGGGCCGCCGGAATGGAGCATAGCAGAGCGAAGGGGTAATTTGGTAACTGTGTACCTTACAGTACTTGGGTCAGTATAAAATACATCTTGTGAAACCCTATTGTACAGTTTATACCTTAATACTGAAAGTGGCCTCTCTCTCTCCCATGGACGTAGGCAATGGCCGATCACGTTAAATCTCTGTCTTCTTCTCTACTTTCTATCCTTTAGCTTGTGCTGGCTACTCTAATAATTGGAAATACAGACCATAGAAGCTGTGGCACGTTTATTGGTATGATAAACTGATCAAGAAAGAAATTCCATGCATCATAATAGGAGAGGAAAAGAAAAAAAAATCCAACATTCTCATGAGGATGCAATTAACCAAAGAGTGGGCAAATCAATTAATGAGAACGCAGTTCTTTAAACATATATCTGATTGGAAGTACAATATGCTAGTCTTCTCACTCAAGCCAATCTGCAGTGGCATGCCCAAGCCATGATGCATTCAGTTACAAAGAAAAAAATAGCTCAGATGAAAAGCCTTCTTATGGCCTACCAGTTAATGAATAATAAATAAAGTATGATTTCAGGTGTCAACACATTACACAACAAATAAAAAAATAACCAGAACATCAAACATGTGTTTCTCCACAAGTCTAAAATAGAAGTATTGAGACCTACCCCACAACGCTAATACCCGGTGTAACTTCAAGCGAAAGCATACAGGAATAAGTTCCCTACAAATGAAGTACTGGGATGTCAAATGAGCTAACACAGCAGAGAAATTAGTGCTGATTTAATAGCAAAGATTTACAGGAGAAGTGCTTTAAAGTTATTGACAGTTTCAAAAGAGACTCATGTCTTACCTTCTCCAAGAACCACAATGGCATTCGATGTGAGGGATACCATGTCTTGGATCTTTTCACTGGTAAAAATTGCTTGAATAGCTAGCAGGAAAGGATAAAAGATCACATTGCAGGAGAATCAGAAAAGAAAATATTTAGTAACACAATAAGCTTTAGTTTTGGTATTTGCCCAATTCTTGAACTAGTACCAAAAGTTCAAAGCATGATCACCTCAACCAACTTGCTCAAGAAGTTGGCATGGGTACAAAGGGAGCTAACTGGCCAAGATAAGCGCTCGACAACAATTGTAAGAATCTCGCATGAACCAGACTTTTTGATATAGCTCTCCACCAGATTCAACCATAGGTATCCCTATGTGAATGCGGTACCACCCACTGATTAACGCGTTAGGTGTACCATATAATACATCCGAAGAGGTACATCGATTGAAATGAAGAGAAACGCATGCCATGAGCCAGTATGGAAGAGCAAAAATTATAGGCTGTTTCTCCCCAAACAATGAACTACGCTTTGTTCTCAATAATCAAGATATTTATGATCTGAAAAAATTGGAAAAGAATACTAGTACTCACCCCTGAATGATAATTTGGATCCCATCTAAGAAACTATGGGGCCGAATCCCCTATAAAGCAGTATGTATGGCTAATCTACGCATTTGTTATTTTGGATGACTACAAAAGATGTCATAAAATAGTTCAACTCATTTAATCATAGCCTTGGAGCAAAGAAAGATGGTTATTTTTCAAACTCTATTCTTCCCATAGCAAGTAGAATAGAAACATAGGAATTCTTAAACCTAATAGTCCACTTCCATGGATTGTTAGTAAAGGAAACGACCATAAGATAACCGATGGCTTTTTACTAAGTTAGGATTTGAGCAAATAAGTTGGACAACTTAACTAACACTTTACTATTAGGAAAGGGAAAAGCTGCTCTCGTCACAAAAACCTGATAATCGCATTGTGTTTTCCTTGCTCGTGTCAAGTTTATCCACATTTGTTGGATCTTCGTTATCCGGTACAGACATCGTGTGCACTGAATATTTTCCATCTGATATCCACAGAACTTGTGTTCCTGCAAAAGCAGTATGAATACCCCGAATGAACCGGAATAAAGTGGTACACATATCCCAAACAAAGCAACATATAATTACGCAAAGAACTGCAGTAGACCATACTTGTAGAAACATCAGGAAGGATGGCCAGCATTTGCACTCTTTTGGCAAGATGGAAAAGATTGACACAGGAACCTTCAAATGTTAAGGAACAGCCAGCCATGCCTTTTGACTTTGTCATAGTTTTATGCAAGCTTAAGAGGTGTACATCACCAAAAGAATCCAAAACAAGAAACTTTTTATGTGACAACGCATGCATTGAGACTGCTTTTAATGATTCCTGAACTACCGTGCCACCTTCCACGTTGTGAACCTCTGCATGCCTAATCATCACATAAAATGAGCCAAGATCACCAGAATTCTGCCTCAGTTTGGCCGTCCTGAGCCTACCTGCAAGAAGGATGATAAGCACTATATACCTGACTACAATATAAAGTTTTCAAAAGGCAGAAAACAACAGCACAAAAAACATTTTATTTACCCAAACAAACAGAAAGTAGAATGGTTTCTACTTTATACTGCATGAGACAATCATTTAAGGTTTAAACCAACTGATTAAAGTGGATACTGTGAACCATTCAGAATGAAACTACATGAGATAAAAGCTTAAGCTAATAGGAAGGGGGTGACTTTATGCCTATAAAGTCGAATAGGTCTTGCACAGTAAACCTCAGAGGAGGTGAAACCAAGATGAAGACTTACTAGGAGCACAATTTCCATTGCAGCAGTCGGGCGTGATTCTGGAAGGCGGGGCGGGAGCAGGAAGATCCTCCTTGGAGCAAGCCGGGCCGGTATCATCCTTGTGTTTCCCGACTCTTGGGTCCTTAATTAGCGGCCTAAGGGGAAAGACTCTCACCCCATCGGACTCCCCGAGAAGCAGGAACGCAGGCGAGACCCTCATCGTATAGATGGGCACCACGCAATGAATCACCGCGCACTTCACGAGACTCACGCTATCCTCCCCCGTCAGTCTTGCGGCCAAGACCCAGATCTGATCAGCGGCGAGGGAGTGCAGGACAAGAACGTTGATCGAGGCGGCCATCCGCACGGCGAACCCGTGGTGGAGGCCGAGGACGGCACTTGGGCCACCGCGGTCCCGCTTTAAGTCAAGGCGGGCGGGGGCAAAGGAGGCAGTGGGGCCGGGGCGGAGGATCCACGCGCGGAGGAGCACGGCGGAGCCGGCTGCGTGGGGAAAAGCGGAGAGGAAGAGAAGGTGGCCGGGGTCGGACGAGGGGTGACTGGGGAGGAGACGAAGGAAGCAAGCGGAGGTGGACACGTCAGGGATGGAGAAGGGAGCAGGCGAGGAGAATGGCGGGGAGAGGGAGAGGGAGGGGTAGAGGAGGATGGAGGAGTCGGAGAGCATGAGGGCGAGGGAGCGGGAGGCGGGGTCGACGAGGAGAGAGGACACCGCCGGCCGGGAAGAAGAAGAGGGGTGGGTTTTGGGGAGGAGGTCGAGTTTGGAGGCCTGCAGCAGCGGCATAACCGCCGCCGCCGTCGGGACTCTGGATCTTGTTCTCGGTTCAGATCCGAACACGCCCGCCGCCGCCGCCGTGGGCTCTTCAGCCTCTTCTCATGCGACACTGGCAATCATGGGGTCTGGCAAAAGACTGGCGATCACAAGTAACGTGATGTTTGGATTGAGTTTTAATTTATTGGGTTATTTGCATATGCCTTGAAAAAGGTTTATTTTATATATACCCCCTTAAAAAAATAAAATTTACATCAAAAACCTTGAAAATCTTGATTATTTGCATATAACCCCTCGGGTTAATTGGGAATAGAATATTTGATGCGCAAGCTAACGGAGGCTAACGGTGGAAGCTGAAATTACTAAAATACCCTTACCCCTACCCCTATATATGCTTCCTTCTCCCTCCTCCTATCCGACGATTGTTGGGGCAAGGGTTTTTAGAGCTACTGCATGGGCTTGGATGGCAACTAGCATCATCCATGCTCTGAGAAAATAAGACTAGGGTAAAAGATGGAGTGGAGTTCAACCTTTCAAAATGTAAAAAAAAAACAATGAGATTAATACCTTATATTTGGAACAGTCCAGAAACTTTCTACCTTTGTTGTTGGTGCGATTGAATTGCCAGATGGAGCAAGATTCATGGCAACAATAAGTCATATAGGGTGTATTATGCGAACCTAAGGTGGAGGAAGAAGATGGAGACTTCTTCATGGTTAAATTGACGAGGAAATCGATCTATAGAGGATGGAAATTGGCAAAAATCAAGAGAAATAGAGAGAAATTGGGAGAAGGGAGTAGGAAGCATATATAGGGGTAGGGGTAAGGGTATTTTAGTAATTTCAGCTTCCACCGTTAGCCTCTGTTAGCCTGCGCACCAAATATTCCATTCCCAATTAACCCGATGGGCTATATGTAAATAATCAAGATTTTCAAGGTTTCTGATGCAAATTTTGTTTTTTTAGGGGGGTATATGTAAAATAAACCTTTTTCAGGGGATATATGCAAATAACCCTAATTTATTAGTCCTACACATTTGGTCGACTATTCCGTTCCAGGCCCCGTGTGGTTCGGGGATAGGGTCAAAGCGAGTCGAGAGGGTTAATAGGAATATGAAGGTAGAAAAATTGAGTGTAATAAAATATAAAAAAAATGTGATCGGTGAAATAATAATAATCTCGTAATTATTATTTTAATATTTGATAAAAAATAAAAATAAAGGGGCAACACGAGATCATACATAAAACACGGAACTCAAAGCATGCAAATCAAAGAGACAAAGCAATAGCGAAGACAAAAACATAAAAATTGAGAAGATGGGAGAAAACAAGAAAGACTAGGCTAGAATCTCAGAAGTTCGATGAGATTTATTGTTAATTATACCAGATAAATTTTTCAGAAGAGAAGGAGATAACTCAGAAAACTATAGTAGAAAAGCAGTCTAGACTCTAGAGGATGTCTCTTTAAATTAAAAAAAATAAATACAAATGTCATATTGAAACTATTGGGTAGGATTTAAGAAAAAATTTATATATTAAATTCACCGTATTTTTTATCTCATAACTTTGGGACGGTGGTAAATCTCGAGTCATGAGTAAAGATTTCTGACCAAAATCAAGATGGCTTCTTTTTTTTAATGAAAGTATAAAATTATTTGTTTTTAATGAAAACATAAAACAATTTCAAAATTTTAAGATTTAAAGCCCTTGACTAAGTCATTTTATCTCAAAATCATTTAAAAAAGAATAAGATTTTGTGTACATTGACACCATCTAATTCATCGGTAGACCATTAAATAAATGAATCGGTAACCCCTACCGATTGGTTGATAGAATCTCACTACCGATTGGCTAGATGAATAATTCCGATGGACAACATATCCGAATCGGTAGGACATGTGTAATGCACATGCCACATCAGCATAAGCATATAGACAAATCAGCATTCATTTGAAAATCAAAACCACGTTAATAACACGAGCAACAAAAGAAAGAAAAGGCCAGTAGCCCACCAAAGCAAGGTTATCCACATATGGGCTCGGGTGCGCGAAGAGCGACGAATCATTTTAGAGTCAGACGCCAATGAGGTCATCGAGGTTCTCACTGGTCGCCAGATATGGCCAAGGGAGGAGGAGGAAGCTGCTAAGAGCGTATGACGATTTATTCTTGAATTTGACTCTGTTCTTGTTATGCACATCCCTAGAAGCTCGAATGACATAGCAGATAGGGTGGCAAGGTGGTGTCGGACATGTGTTGTAAATATCCATTTAACCCCATAGCTCAACTAATCCAAATAAAAATAAAAATAAAATAAAGATTATCCACATAACCATCCAGACTCTGTCTGGAGAGAGACCGCTCTCGATATGAAACCACATCCACAAGCGGGTTTGCAGCGGTACAAGCTCCCTGCTTCGCCACCACAAAAAAAAGGGAATTTTTTTTCTTCCGATCGTAACCATGAACGAAGAAGAAAGCTCTAATAAGCAGCAGGAATCAAGACCACCACCTCGCCGCCATGAGATTCTAATATAATCGAGCAATCCGAACACAAGAGCTCTGGAGTTAAGAATAGCAGCGATAATGGCTACGGCTGGGGGTGGGGGTGGGGGTGTGGGAGTGGGTCTTCCATCTTCCTCTTTCCTCTCAGGTGGGAAGAAGATGGCGAGGCTTGATAGAGGAGGCAGCGTCAACATGACGAGGCCGGGTACGTCGAGGAGAGCGAAGACGAAGGTGGCGGCATTGTTGAAGGGGATGGAGGAGGTGTTCTTGGGGGTGGGAGTGGGCCTCCCCTGCACGGTCATGGAGTGCGGGGATATCATCTACCGGAGCACGCTTCCCCGCTCCACCGGCATCAACCTCACCCCTCCTGGCGTCGCCCTCGCCCTCGCCGCCGTTTCCTACCTTTGGGCCACCCCTGGCGTCGCCCCGGGTTTCTTCGACATGTTCGTCCTGGCCTTTCTTGATCGCGTCTTCCGCCCCGCCTACCGTAAGGTGCCCTTCTTCAATCCAACTATTGTTTCTCGTGTTACCATTGTTTTATCGTAGCTTAATTGTACTCTATATCACCTCAGGAGATTCAGTTTCTTGTTTTTGGATCGATGCTGAAATGGTTTAGATAGATAAGTCTTTCCATACAGTAATTTCACTCTTAACATTTGCTAATAATTTTCTTATGCTATGTGTTAGATTGTGTAGTTAGATGTTTACCTTTCATCTGAAGATCCTGTTATTTTTTTTGGCAGGATGATTTTGTGCTGGGGAAGAAGCTTGGTGAAGGCGCGTTCGGTGTTGTTTATAAGGTCTCACTGGCCAAAACCACCAAGACTTCTGCCAAGGTCAGGAGAGATGCCCCCATGCTTTTAGTTTATTTTCAGTTTATCAGTTATACTGGGTAGAGTATCTCATAGAATAAGATGGGTACTGCTGGGCGGCAAAAGATTATTCGTGTTTCCTTGCACTGAAATTATGTTCTGAAGCTCTGTCTTCGTTTCTTGAAGGAAGACGACCTGGTTCTGAAAAAGGCCACTGAATATGGGGCGGTGGAGATATGGATGAATGAGCGTGTCCGGCGGGCCTGCGCTAACAGCTGTGCTGATTTTGTTTACGGCTTTCTTGAGGTGCTAAGCTTTTTGGCCATAATCTCATGTATATGATGTTGAAAGCATCTGAAGGTATGTTGTGCTTCTAGAGCTCTTCTAAAGGCAAAGAAGCAGGGGAGTACTGGCTCGTGTGGCGTTTTGAAGGAGAGGAGACCCTCACTGATTTCATGCTGGGCAAAGACTTCCCATACAATGTTAGTGCTTTAAACAGCTAATCTACCTCTTTCTTTTAGTTTCTTAAACCCACTCTATTTTAAACTCTGACTAACAAGGAGCAGATTGCCCCTTTGAATTTGTTTTACCTCCTGCCCTGAAGAAGTCACTCTATGTAAAGAGTTATATCCACACATCAGTTAGGATTTTGAATAGGTGATAATGAAGCTACGGCAAATATTCAAGGAGACATAATTAACCTGGCTTGTGCTTTCTTGTCATTCAAACAAGAAAATATCTTCAAGAGAAAAATCTAATAGAGTTCTTTGTACTGCGAAAAGAAGGTTTGAAGTATTGGTTGTGTTTGGGCTCCTTGTCAAAATGATTTCTTTTGGTAGTTTTGGTTTCGGATGGAGATTATAGATATGAAAATATGAGGACAAAGTTGGAAAGTAGTTTTGATAAGTATCGAAAATAAAGCAAGACTTTAATTCCTCTTTAATCTGACCTATTGTTGTGGTGATAATATGCCATTGAGTTGTCTATTAGTTGTGTATCTTTCTTGCTTTTATTATTTTATGGATTATTTTTTGATTATTAGAAGCAATTTGTATATAAAAAGTAGACGCGGTTCATCATATTGTCTTGAAAACATGGTGCTATTAACTTATTGCAACTTCCAATTCATGGCTTGAAGTTTTTGTTCCAGTTGTGGTTTCAGTTGCCATTCAATAACAAATATGAACTTGATGGTTTGTATTCTCCATATCTCTTTAAAAGAGAAGTAACAATAAGGCGATGATATGTGTTACATAGTCCCGCTTCAACAGAGCAAATGGCAATTACAGTAGCAGCCCCAACAGTTGCTGTTGGCTGCATTTGCAGCAGATCGACACTAAGGTTCTCATGATCAACTGTCTCTGGAATTGTGTCTTTTAAGGTGTTGACTTGAGAGGATCATTTAACTATTCGTTCCATGGTTAGTGCAAGCTATCACTAGGTGTTTCTACTTGTAAAATAACATTTTAATAGTTTCACTTCCAAATATTTGCTTCAAAGTTATCATAGATCTAGTTTTACTTGTTGATTTGCTGCACGAGTTACCTGTTCTTACAAAATGTTATGTTGGTGATAGGTAGAGACAAAGATTCTTGGCGAGGTGCAAGATTTGCCAAAGGGTTTAGAGAGGGAAAACAAGATTATCCAAACAATCTTGAGGCAGCTTTTGTTTGCACTGGATGGACTTCATTCAACTGGGATTGTCCATAGGGACATAAAACCCCAAAACGTCATCTTTTCTGAAGGTAAATGCTAAAAAATTTGCACCAACCCTCTACTTTCATGATTGACTTAGTAGGTTCTTCCTGTTTACTGATTGAAAGATATCCTAGGTGCTCGTACTTTCAAGATAATTGACCTTGGAGCTGCGGCGGATTTGCGAGTGGGTATCAATTACATTCCAAAGGAATTTCTTTTGGATCCTAGGTAAACTTGTTTTGACTCGAGTTCTTTCTTTCTTTATTGCGATACAACTACCTAACGATTAGTTTTCCTTTACCTTCACTTTTCTCTTTACCTTGTAGATAGCTTTCATGATGTTAGAAGTGAATCAAGATCGCTACATAATAGTTTTACCTCCTTGAGACAGAACAGAATTAGTGAATCCATAAAAACATGGCGCAAACCATGTATTGCAGCTCCCCCCTGTATTTTGGTTGATATTCTGAACTTTCCAGTACTTTCACATTGCATCATAATTATTCTCTGCAATTGACAAATGTGGCATATTGTCGAACATATTATATTCTTCTAACAAAGATCAAACTTAAACGTTTTCCAATGGAAACTTGTGTAAAATGATGCCACTTTACCAATGTTTGTTTGGGCTATACCCATGAAGCAGTTTCCAGTATGTCATGTTACTTTTGTTAATAGGAAGTTTTATTCATTCCACCATTAACAGTTTAAGAGACCCCTTACAGTCTTAATCCCCTAGAGAAAACCACTTTCTTGGAAGAACACCCTTCCCCTGAAAAAAATAGGAAGTTTTATTGTCTACATCAGAAACTAATTGCAATTGTTAGCCATCTGAGAACATGTTTTCTCGTAAGAACCATATGTTGAGTTTTTACTTTCATGATGATTTATTGACTCTGATTTCTACTGATTGCCTTTTACCAGGTATGCTGCACCTGAACAGTATATTATGAGCACACAAACTCCTTCTGCGCCTTCTGCTCCTGTGGCAGCTGCATTATCCCCAGTCCTGTGGCAGGTATTACGGCAATGAAACGACCCAATATCTAGTTTTTGTTTATTTATACTACAGTACATTTATTGAGGTGCTTTCCTTCTTCTGCAGATGAATTTACCTGATAGGTTTGACATTTATAGTGTGGGACTTATATTCATGCAAATGGTACGTAAGCTCAAAGCACTCTTGGAAAAAGCTTGCATCATGACCGCTTGCTATAAACCACCGACTAATTTCCGATTAGTTCACTCTCTTTACATTCTACCATCACTATCCTGGACTCACGTAGCCTTTTTGAGAAGAAAGAACACTCTTCAGTGAATTTGCTCCTGAACAATGTACCACCAATGCAATTGTTCGATCATTACAACATCCCTGAAAGTCTGGACCATTGCTGTCTTCATAGTGCACAAACATAAATTTTGTGCAACCCCTATGTAACATTTCATTGTTTCTTCCTAGGCATTTCCATCATTACGATCCGACAGCAGCCTCATTCAATTTAATCGTCAGCTGAAGAGGTGTGGATATGACATGATTGCTTGGAGACAAATGGTAGAGCCCCGTGCGAGCCCAGACATGCGAAGGGGCTTTCAGTTACTAGATTTAGATGGGGGAATCGGGTGGGACCTTCTAACATCAATGGTCCGGTATAAAGCCCGAAAAAGAACCAGTGCCAAAGCTGCATTAGCACATCCGTACTTTAACGGAGAAGGTCTTCTGGGTCTCTCATTGATGCAAAACATGCGGCTACAGTTGTTTCGTGCCACTCAAAAAGATTATAGTGAAGCTGCAAAGTGGGTTATCAGGCTTATGGCAAGATCAGGGACAAAAGCAGATGGAGGCTTCACTGAAGCCCAACTTCAGGAGCTCAGGGTATGTAACTTCTATTAATTAGATGCTTTTTATCAGGAGATTCTAGTCCAGTTAATGCTTAATAATTTTGCAGTGACAAGTGACAACCATATAATGAACTTGACATTAAGAGACAGAATGCTGAGTGAATATCATGGAATAAAGGTAGAATATGGCCAGATTTTTTCCGTTAAGTACCTAATTCGGATTGGAGGTAGTAAAGAAAGCTAACTTGGACATGCTGCTATTTATTCAGGCTTTACCTCACTAAACTATGGTTAGAAATTTCTCTTCTTTGGCATTCCTTTTATAACAATCCAAGATGAGTCAGTTGATCCACTGATTTAGTTTTATTTTGCACCTATTCGTAGATCATATGCAGTGGATGTCTGTTCTTATGATGCTGGTGTTTTACTCAATTAAAACTACTCCCTTGAGTCAATCAGGAGATCGAGCCAAAGAAAGGAGGTGCCCGTGCCCAACGAAATGCCCTAGCATCTGTTCTTCGTCTCCAGAGGAAACTTGTGAAGACAGTTAATGAGAGCATGGATGAGCTAAACAGGCGGAGGAAAGGTCTGTGGTGGAGTAGGTGGATTCCAAGGGAGGAGTGACCTTGGAAATCTAGTTAGACTCTGTAAATTTCTGTGTAGTAAAGTTATTGTCCACCATTATCAAAGATAAACTCCATAATGCAAGGCAATATCCTAAATGTATATATTGCTGATATTCTGCCACATTTTCACAAAGTATGCCCATTTTCTTCGCATTTGCAGTATTATGTATTTTTTAGGAAGATTCCCTGAATGACTAATGGACTTTCTCACTTTCGATAGTTAGCATGCTTTGTACTCTGAAGTGAAAAAGGAACCCTCCTGGATGTTTATACTGAATCAATATTTTGTACAAGTATAGCATTTGAGCAATCCTCTAAAGGCATTCATTATTAACTGTGAATTTGAGTTAGAGTTGGCTCAGACGAGCTTTCGAAAGACAGAAGTCGAAGTATTTTGATTGGAAAGCAATTCATAGTTAATTGTGAAGGTAAGGAATTCCTTTTACCAATATGAAATAAAACCACGTAATCTGTGTCATCGTATAATTATGAAACATAACTGTTGATAAATTATATATGTGGATTATTTATTTATTTATTTATTTATTTATTCCTCAACATGAAGCAAGAACATTTAAGATAATCTCATAAAATTCGGTCCATTTTATGAAAAAAATCTGAGAATGTTGGCGAGCCAAAAGAAAGAAAGAAAGAAAACAAAAAACAAAATCACAGAAATTGCTAAAAAAAATTCGGGCGATAGGGCCTGGAAGCTTCCCGAAGGCAATGGTAATGGTGGGGGTCTGACTCGAGTGCAGCAGCTTCAAATAATCTTTCCTCCATGTTCTCTCTCACCCGAGCGTCCCTCTCCCACATCATGGCCACTACGATACCGCCCAATTGGCCCCCCAATCTTCTCCAGCACCGTCGCCGCGCATCACCGTCGGCGTTCGCCGGCAGCCGCTGCATGCTCGCGCGTCGGCGCCTCTTCCACCGTCCCCACCTGAGCTGCCGGGTGGCGTCCGATGGCGGTGCGGCAGACCACAACCCGAGGCCTTCCGCTGCCCCGCGTTTAGGTGCCGATAGGGTATTGTTCTAGTCTTTTATGCTTCTGGATGAGCCAGAAAGCATCTCTTTTTTATGGTTCTCATGCGACCGCCTTGTCCGAGAAATTTCAAGAATATTGTTACAACTTTAGAATCCTCCATTTTCTTTGGTAATCAATCACCTTCTGTTACCACTTCTTAGTATATACAATCTTTTCATCAGTTCAAAATAACGGACAAGTGCAACTGCTACAAGTAGGAAACAGCGAAAACTTTGAATTCTCTTTCCTCGAATTATCATAATGCTTTCTTAAAGAACCCACTGAAATTCTAATTTGCAGTCTAAGGTAGCTTCTTAACCAACGAGAGATGTAGGAAAGTTGCATATGAATGACGACTATTGGAGCTTTTGATAATATTTTATCATGTTTGATGCTTAAAACCAATTAATTTCAGTTTTGATTGCCCAAACAACCTCCTAATCCATCCAAAACACAAAATAAATATGTTCGGGAGGATCGAATTTCTGTGCCAAACCAAGTAAACCCTGTGCCCATCCTAGTTGCACGGAGCAGGTGTTGGTTTAATTTATGTGTTAGTGCTGTCCATAGTGTCTGTGCTGGAAAAATAAACTTTGGTTTTTGCTAATATCCATCAAGGCTAGATATGTAACCATGTTCTGCGAAATGCCTGTCGTTGAATTGCTTTCATCTGATTAAACGCTCCGTTCATACTTTGATGTCTGTGCTGGCACAATAAACTTTGGTTTTTGTAAATATCCATCAAGGCTAGATATGTAACCATGTTCTGCGAAATGCCTGTTGTTGAATTGCCTTTATCTGATTAAACACTCAGTTCATTCTTTTACCTGCTAGAGTTTTAAGGGTTGATGACAGACAAATATTTCCACTTATGTTTCTTTTTGTCTTTTCCATTTTCTTTTGCCGTTGACCTCTTGAAATTTGTTCACCTTGTGGTATGAATTCTTTTTCCCCTTCTATATACTTTTGATTGGGTAATGGTGGTAGTCAGCACATTATTGTAGTTTGCTTTTTTCAGGAAGTTGAGGTTTTCAACAGCAGTGTCAGTTCTGGAGATGGCTATGTTGGTCTATTTGTACGGATGCTTGGTCTTGACAATGACTCTCTTGACAGAGAGCAAGCGGTGATAACACTTTGGAAATATTCTGAAGGAGGGAAGAATTGCATTGATGGAATAATGCAATTCCCAGGCTGTATTAATCTTATTGTCAGCCTTCTGAAGTCAGATTCCCCCTCTACATGTGAAGCAGCTGCAGGCCTTCTAAAGACTATATCCTCTGTCAAGTCATACAGGGACATTGTAGCTAAAAGCGGCGCAATGGAAGAAGTGACTGCTCTTCTTTGCCAACCATCTTTGGCTCAAGAGGTATGTGAATTTAGCATCCTTGTTGCTTCTGTTTGACAACAATGATTCTTTATCACTACGTCTGCAGGTGAAGGAGCAGAGTTTATTTGCTCTATGGAACTTATCTGTTGATGAGGAAATAAGGGGAAAAATTGCAACTAGTGACCTATTACAAGTGCTTGTTAAGTTACTTGATGATGAGGAACTAAAAGTGAAGGAGGCAGCTGGCGGAATTTTGGCAAATTTGGCCCTCTGTTCTTGCTATCACAGCATCATGGTAGAAGCTGGTGTGATTCCAAAGCTGGTAAGTCAATCTTTTGAAATCATGCACAATTTGGAAGGCTGATACTAACTCGGAAACTGGCTTTCCTAAACTATTCATGCTTCCTAGACGTGAATTTAATTAGCAAATTCAGACCTTGTGTAATCAAAATTTTGTAGGAAATTGAGAAATTGAGGAAATCACATGATTTTTTTGATGATTTAGTAAAGATTTAACTTGGAATATGATATAAAGCCGGACTTCAACTTGGTTTCGTATGTGAGTTTCATATCAAAGAGAAATGATCATTGGTGCAACTTCTTATATGCAAAAAGAAATTTTGGAAAAACTTTGGTACTTAGGATGTGCTGATTTTTTGACAAAATATTGAGCCTTAAAATATTAGTCTGGTCAAACTGTTAGATTTTGACTTGGATTCGTCTCAATGACGATTTGAGTATCTAGATTTGAGAGATCTTTCTGGTTTTGCAGTGGTAACAGATTTTAGACCTAGATGCTTGATTTTCCTCATTACTTAGTAATGATACCTTACTCTCTTGCCACAGTTTGGAATATCACTTTATAACCATCACTTTAGGACATCTACTTCTGATTTGCATTGAGTGTGTCTGGATGGTTGACGCAATAGGATGAAAACCCTGACTATTTGTTGTCTCTTTTCCACATTAAGTGGCAATGTTTATTTTATCCTGTTGCTACAGTTGGATTATCAGAACTATCAGTTCCAGTACATCTTATGAACATCACATCGAACTTCTGCACCAATTTTATTGAACGGGAATTGAGCTTATGTGGATATTCTATTGCGAATTAGTTTCTTTATTCGTTGTGATATTTTTCATCGTAAATCGTTGACTTGTATTAAGATTGTTTTGTAAAAGTGACGGTCATCTCATCCCAAGTACGTAGTTAGGGTCTAACATTTTCTGAAACTCCATCATAATGTCTGGTGCAGGCAGAACTTCTAAAAAGAAATGAGGAAGGATATAAAGTCATCCGGAAGGAAGCAAAAAACTCATTGTTGGAACTTTCTAAAGATGATTATTATAGAATTCTCATCATTGAGGAGAGCCTGGTCCGGGTCCCTATAGTTGGCATTGCATCATATAAATCTTTCAAACCTGTTCCCCATTCATGGCCCTCTTTACCTGATGGGACAGAATTGCAACGGAGTTCCCGACCTTCGAGATATGGTGCTTCTGAGCTACTTCTTGGGCTGAATATCCGTGATAGGGACGTAAATTTAGCAGAAACTAAAATGAATGCAATCGTTGGACGTTCACAACAGCAATTTCTTGCACGAATAGGAGCTATTGAGATGGAGGATGGAGCGGAATCTAGAATGGGATCTTCACAGGCGCAAATGTATACTCTTTTGCCATGGGTAGATGGCGTTGCTCGATTAGTTTTAATTCTTGGCCTCGAAGACATTCCAGCAATATCAAGGGCTGCTTATGCAATTGCTGATGCAGCCATCAGTGAACACATGCGGATCTCATTCAAGGAAGCTGGTGCGGTTAGACCTTTAGTTAAGCTGCTATACCATAATATAGAGGCTATCAGGGAAGCTGCAGCTCATGCCTTGGATAGGCTCTCTATCAGGTTGGGGTTGTAGTTGTCACACTATAAGTGTTTATCTTCCCTTTGTTTCATTTAGCCATTTAGGTGCCCCCATGACTTAGTCCTTTCCTTCTTTTACAATATGGTGTCAGCTATTTTCTGGTTGAGATCATATAAGTTATATTGCATTGCCATTTTTAGGTTGGCGATGTTTTCTATTTATTTGAATTTAGATATGTATCAAATATCAATACCTTATCATTATTTCTTATCATCATAATATATAGGCATGTAGTCCATTATTTTCTTTGCTTTTTGTGCAGCTCTGAAGTATGCAAGTTTATTGAAGAAGCAGGAGTGATGGATCCGCTTATTGACATCCTTGAGTGCAAAGAAGCTTCGAAATGCCTGTTAGAAAAGGTCATTCACAAGTCATTTTATTGGTCTATTGATTTTGCTGAAATCATGTACATTGAAGATCTATACTGAAGACATGTTTCCAAAATAGGCTGTGAACATACTTTCTAGGATTTGCGACCCAAGAAAAGACATGAGAAGAAAGGTAAAATTAATGAATATTTAATTACTCATATATTATTAAAACTACTTGTTCCTGACAATTTGCATGTAACTTCCAGTTGTCCAGCAAAGCAGTCAATGAACCAGAGGAAGTGACAAATACTGCTTGCAATTCTCAAGATTTTGGAGGATTGACGATGAATTTGGACACAATAGGAGATGCTGGATTAACGGCAAGGTATTTCTTATCCTCATTCTTAATATTGGTGAATTATAGGACAAGTAATCAGGGAATCAGGGTGGAAGATCACACACACACACACACACACACACCTTCGGATCTTACTCCTTTACTAACTGCAGTTTGGGGAGAGGCAGTGTTCTAATCCCATCTCCCCCGACCCTCTCAGCTTTCCTGGTCCTACATTGATGTCCATCTCTATCCTCCTCTCTTCCTCGTCCCTGATCCTAATCCTAATTTCCATGGTCTCCCATGCTCTCCTCCTGTCCACCTCACACCTCATCTCCTCCTGATAGCTCCTTATCCTTCTCACCGCTATCTCTCATTGTCATTCCTCTCTCACTGTCTCTATGTTCACAGGGCACGGTTCTGCCTAGTGTTGTCACCATTGCCGGGGAAAGCCGGCTTGACACAAGCTGTTGGCACGGAGATGCCTTCTTAGGATATATTTCATTGGCTATTTTTAATGCCACGACTATGTGCCTCCAGATTTTTGCTTGGTGGGCGGTACCTTCACAACATGCAGAGTATGTACTGATTTTAGAACATCAGTTGATAGCACACTATTAAAGTAGTTCATTGTTTTATACGCAACATTTATTATCCTTGGACTTGAGAGATTTTAAGGTCTAGTCATGTTCATTAGTTGAACATTGGTGTTGTCCAAGAAGCTTGTATTTTAGGTGTTTCATTGGTTTCAAGATTGATTATAGGTACTTGGTGCTCAACCAGAATTAACAACCTTAATAATGGGAGAATTTTTACATTTGTGTTTATCATTTTCTTGTACAAACACAGAGGTTTGTGTTAGCTATGAGATGTTACCTGATCACATAGAAAGCTTTAATACAAGTCATTCTTATGCTCCAAAAGAATGTCGTTTTGACGATTAATGGGAATGATGTTGGAACATGTATCAAGATGCAAACCCATATAGTGTTACAAAGACTATTAGGTTAGGACCATCAACATTTGGCCTTGGTAGCTTGGCAACTAGAATTGGCCAATGTGCATGAGAAGAGTAAGGTAGTTGCTTTTTCTTGGATGGTTTTTTAAATCAAGAGGGGAAAGTGGTAGAATGCCCTGCCTCCTCTTGTAAACAAATGGGATAGTTCCTCTTATTGGATGGATACACTTGTGTTCTGCCTCTTGCTTATCTCTTCTCTCTTAGTACAATGAGCAAGCCCATTAGGCAAAATTGAGATGCGAAAAGCAAGCACAGCATCTTGCCAAGAAGTGTACATGGGCTTGCGAAAAATGTAAGTAGGATTGTTTGTTTAGGTTCCAGTTGGTTTTGAGCATTTAGGTGTAATATCACAGCAGAGGTAATTGTGTTTATCAATACATGATATGTTTGTGAATGATCAGTGATAGTTATTTTCTGTCTTCTAGAGAAAGAATATTCAACACAGATCTGCTTTCTCGCCTTGTGGAAATATTCAAGCTATCATCAGCAAATCTGCAAACGAAGGTCGCTTCTATCCTTGAGTATCAAGCAACTTCTGAATCATATGCTCTTGCTGTAACTGCAGCTGGAATTGAGGACGGGCTTGTAGCTGTTTTCCAAAAGGCTTCTGTAGATGGTATGCAATTGGCCCCCTAACATTGAGTTACATCTAATTTTGCTGTTTCAGTTATGCTGCTTTACTTTTTCTGTATGAAGTTTTTTGTTCTATGCTTTTTATTTCTTAGAAGAACTGAAGCATCTAGTAATATATGTATAGAGAAAATGTAGACAATACCCTTGCCTTCTTTCTCAAAATTAACTCCTGAAAATTATTGAGGCTGTTCACATTCTAAATCAGATCATAATATCATTTTGATTTCTTGCTACTTTTTTATGTGAATTCTATTGTTGGCTGGATTTTTGGGAATTATTGGAGTGAAGGAGGACATTTCATCATCTATGGTTTTGACGTAGATATCTTAGGTACACAAATGAGATAAGATGGCAGAGAAGTTTTTTTGCAATACGGGCCCAATGTATTCAGTTGTCGGTTGTTAACATGGAAATTGAAGGACATTATCCAGATTATGGGGATTGTTTGTTGGGGTTAAAAACCAACATTTCATACTTTGAACTTCCTGCTGCTATCTATGAGTATCAACATTTACGTTTCCTTTTGGTTAAAAGACTTCTCTGCTTCGTCCTATTATTTGTTGATCTTTCACTGTTATTGCTGTTTGGTTATCAACATGTAACGAGTGAGACATGTAAACCTTGAATGTTTTCTGGAGTTTTTCCTTTAATATTTGGTTTGTGAGCTTCTTGTTGTCCTTAATGTAGTTAGCCACAAAAGTCTTGGATCAGCATTTCTGTAATTTTTTTCACGCGAAGGACGCTTGGAGGGTCATATGGAAGATTTGCTATTTGACATGACCAAGTTGTGAGTTGGTCATCTTGTCTTCGAGGAAGGCCTCTTCCAGTATGTTTTTACGATCCTTATTCAATAACTGAGTAAGAGGCTGATCTTCAATGGAGCTTACAAGGATGGAGGTCGGGTTTTTTTGGCATTGCATGCCTATAATTGGGATCCCGTAACATCATATGCAAAAAATGAAGATGAAGAGGAGGGGGAGGATAGGGTGGAATAGCCCTGAACGGAGCTCAGCCTTATTAACCTGAAGTTTGATGGGAATACTTCTCTAATTTCCTTAGGGGAGGATAGGGTGGAATAGCCCTGAACGGAGCTCAGCCTTATTAACCTGAAGTTTGATGGGAATACTTCTCTAATTTCCTTACTCCTTCAGGCAATAAGTAAGCAGCAGTCCCTTCTACAATTACTGTTCTTGATAAAATCCTGGATGATGCCCACAATGCATTGCTTGAAAGATCATTATAGAGAATTAGATTTACCTAAGGCAATATATCCTATCAAATAACACAGGAAGGTGGGTAATAACTAATAAGTAAATTGTAATATGCCAGAATCCTCATGGTCTCACCATCTTCAGAACTGATCTGATCACAATCCTGTTATTGGATTATTGTGTGACACACTCATCCGTGGTCAGTTGGACTTACAGTATGCTTTGAGTTTTGTTAGAATGCCAACTTGTTCCTCTAGCATATCACGAGAAAGATCCTAGTCTATGATACCCTGCTTTCCTCGTGAAATTTATTTATTACCTTTAGCTGTATCCCATGCCATTTGAAGTATTTTCCAGATTTTCTCTCAAATTTCTTGCGTTATTATTTTTTGGCTCTTACTAATTTATGGCTTGTTACTTTCTAGTAAACATGGACAATAGTGGTGACAATCAACTTGAGGCAGACATAGCAGAAGCTGAAGAGATCGGTCTTGCAATAGCTGCAGCAGCCAGGTTGCTGACTAAATTGCTCGATTTTGAGCAATTCCGTTCCAACATACAACCTATGCATTTCATTACTCTACTGCGTCAGATCTTAATCTCTGAAATACCTCTTCATTTTAAAGACTGGGTTGCGGCCTGTTTAGTAAAGTTGGAGTCACAGCTTGACTCTAAACTGGACTTCACGCACCCTATTAACACTGAAGTTACTGTATATGAAACGATTCCAAGACTAGTTGAGCAGATAAGGGAGTCATTTTCACGTGAAGCAAAAGAAGCTGCAGTTATAGAATTGAATGAGATAATCTCCAGAGGGGTGGCAGAGTATACAAGGGCGGTTGCTACTTCCGGGGGCATATTTCCACTAGTGAAGATGATTGACGAGGGAAATGGTGTGGCCATGGAAGCTAGCTTGGCAATCTTATATAGCCTCAGCATGGACAGTGAAAATCATTCAGCAATGATTGCTGCGGGATTCATACCAGTATTGAAGAGGATAATTCTCTCAGAAGGACCGCATTGGACACGCGCACTTCATCTTCTAAGAACATTGCCTACATGAACTGATCCTCGGTATGCCTTTGTTCCTTTTTTGATGATTTGAAATGCTCCATGACAGATTTGTTTACTGATGCATTGCAGATATGCCTTCTGCTGCTCTTTCTTTTTCACAGGTTCATCTTTATTCGATATGCTGCTATCTCGCACTTTATCATAGCCTGTTGCTTCTACTTTCAAAACTCTAGCATACTGGAAACTCTCAATCGAGGAAGTAGGAGGTCGAAGGTACATAAGCATCCTATATCATGAGGAAAGAAGAATCAAATAAATCAGAGCTTCTCCATATACAAACTAAGGTCTATGTAACATTACAATGAGTTCAAAATAGTGATGTCTCAAGCTTTTCATCAAACAATTGGAAATAGCTGATAAAGAGAGTTCTTTTCAAATGAAGCTTTGGCAGGTTGGTGCTACGTTGTAGTGCTTATTTCCTTTCTTTCTTCATAGTAATAAGAAAATAGCTGAATCCGAAGCTAATTGTGGTAGAGGTTTTGTTGTGTATGATGATTCTTTTGCTAGATGATGGAAGATGTCCGAATGTGACTTGCTTGAACTTTTTTCATCTCTGAATATACTGTTTCTCGACGTACTCTTCTTAGTTCTTATTGGTGACTGTCCAAAATAGCGAGAATTTTTTTTTTTCCTTCCCTTCCAGATACTTTCTTTAAATAACAGGAGGGTTGGATAAAAAGCTTATTATGTTGGTACCTCTATAGTATCGAAAAAGCGGGCTCAAGCCCAATAACTTTGTCACTGGGAATGTAGCTTTTTTACCTCGAAGCCCAACTAGGCTAAGATAATGAAAAAAGAAAGCAAGAGAAAAGTCAGCCCATTGTTGCAAATAAAACATGCAGTGCCCTTTACTGTGAAAAGTTCGAGCAGTTCTCGGACATTAAAAGAAATTACAAAACATGATTGAATATTAAAATCCTTACTCGTAAGTCATAAGTCGATGACCAACCGGTTTTGCATCGAAAACGCGAAAAAAAGGAAATTTTTTTTTGTAAAAATCGAAGATAAAGTAAATTTAATTTCTAATTTTTTTCAAAAAAAAGCATAAGGTGATAAATATGTATAAAAAAAGCCCTATTTATCCAAAGAGTACACATGTTGACGTACACATGCCACGATCAGCGATTAAAGTACCGATTCTTTCATATATTTCATCGGCAGATCGGTAGTGGGGCTACCAATGGGATAAATGAAGTTATCGGTTCTTTCATCTATTTTATCGGTAATTCATTACCGATTGGATAGATAAAGATATTTACTGATAGTTTAGATGAAAGAATCGATACTTTGATTACCGATCGTAGTACGTGTACGCCGCATATGCATAAAACTCTATTGTTATCCAAATCATCCAAAAATATCTCATCTGGTATGTTGACGCCAGTCTTGGCCGAACGGTCTACGCACTGCCACCAGTCCGAAGTCTCGAGGGCAGCGGACATGGTGTGGGCACCACGAGCGCTCTTCTCCTCCTCCTCTCCTCTTCCCGTTGCCGCTACCGGACACTCCAGGCGCAAACCCCCGACGTCGACGGTCCCCCTCGCCTCCAGCTCTGGCACCCGCGGCGACTCTCCCCGGATAAATGGATCGACGGCATCGCGAGGAAAGCAGAAGAAGTCCCCTTCCGTAGCGGAGGTCCAGAGGGCCATAGGCGTCATCGCATCCGATGACCCCTTTCCGTCGACTGGGCGCGGCGATTCCTCGTCTTCTTCTTCGTCGGCGTCGTCTTTGTCTCCTCTAATGGAGATGCTGTCTTCGACTCCCATCGGACGGGAGGAGGGTCCCAACGAGAAGAAGCTCCGCGAGGTCGCCGAGTGGGTGGTCGACCGAACCGAATCCAACGCCCTCGCTGGTACTCCCCGCTTTTGTCCATTGCCTTTTCTGGATTCTTCTTTCCTCTAGGTTTAAATCTCTTTCTGCCTGCAATTTAAAGAGTTTTTCGCCTGACTGAGATGCAAACCTTTTAAGGCTCCCTTTAGTAATTTATTTGTTGAATGGAATTTAGTTAAGGCAGTTAATCTGCTCTTGCAGTTTAAAATTCGTGCTTGATTTCACATATAATCTGCATAGTTTAATTGGGACACATCTATTTCATATCAAATGTAAGACTTTGATCTCTGTAGGTTTTGAATTTGTACTTTGCGTCAAAATTCCAGAGATGATCTATTTAAAATTTAGGACATACATACGAATTGTTGGTGGTTAATAGCCCAAGTGTGAGTTCAAGGCTCACGATATTTACTTGTGGAACTATTAGGATTTCATCTATGAAACTAGATGCTATTTGGCTCAAATTTCTAAGACACCCTTAAAGCGTTGGGCATCATGGACTTGGATCTCATGATCGTAGTATAATTAGAGGACTAATTGGTTCAATGTAGGCGGTCTGTGGTGGCTAAAGGTCACATAGGTCGAATAATGCCTGTAGATATTTTCTAGACCTATTTCACATCAACAGGACCTCTTTGAAATTCAGTGCTGTTTGCATACATGGAGCTATCTATGGGATTTTTCTAAAATGGACTAGCTTAGGGGCTTATGTGGTTAAGCATGGGCTGAGGCATACATCAATGTTCATCTCTCGTGGATAGGTAGAAGTTAATTCAAAATGTCAATCTCTCATGGCTAGGTACTAGTTTAGAGGGCGCTCAAGTGACTTTTTTTTTACTAGTGCTGTTAGGGTGGAAGCACTGAGCAATCTTCAGGAGGCGTGGATCTTTAACGGTTGATAACTTGTTTGACTTTTGGCTGTATGATAGTGTGTCCATGTTGTTCTTATTACCCTCAATACAATCTAAAGGGTGGAAGTCATGGCCAATTCATGCTCCAAGTCAAGTTCCTTTTGAAGTATTTGGTATGATTGGTCAATCAGCCAAATGATTTGATATTTCTGGTTTTTGCATATCTAGTTGGCAATGACATCAGATTCATTAACGGAGGAAGCTCTAACTCTAGCTATCAGCAATCAGATGGTCTTTAAGTAGCAGTGATATCTGAAGCTCATCTCTTAATGCACAGAGCTCTAGTTTTGTATCTACATAACCATGTGAATGGTTTACATCTCATGTTAGGTAAATAGATACTAGTTTAACGATTGCCTGGTATCTGTGCGTAAAATTTTGATCATGATCAAGTAGTGAAAATTCGTTCCTTTGTCCTAGTTCTGAGTCTACTATCTCAGAAACTTAACTTGCAAGGCTAATTATATTTGAAACTTTTTAGGTTTTCCTGCAAGAGGACCAGCATTCTTGATCAGGGCAGAGTACCCAGCCTTTCCTATTAAAACCTGTCTTAATGTAGATGGTCCATCTAATGATTCTCCTTTTAGCTTTTTAATGGCACCGACTATATCAGAATTTCACAGCTCCAATGTCAAGCTGCTCCTGGTCTGTAGCTGGTCGTCACAGTTTAAGAATGCTATATGCTTCACGCGGAGTCTCTTGGTGACATGTAGTTCCAATATGCAGGATGTACTCTGTGTCCATGTGTGTGAAACCTGGTCTCTCAAGGACCTGCTTTCCTTCTGTTAAATTCTCTTCTGGCATCAGCTGCTTGCCTATTCATGCTCTTATTGTTTTCATATGTCAGTGGGAATTGAATGGGTAACTTGTCACCATTTGTCAGGGCAACAGATTCTGCTGGTGGTGTGCCTGAAGATCTTTCCGGTTTGGGTCTTACTTCTCTTGATTGCTTCTGGGGTCATTAAGCTGCCATTTGATCTCCCATTTATGGATGATCTTGTTAGTTAAAATTCTGAATGCAAGTTGCTACCAGGTGCAAGTCATCGATCATATATGTGATGTCATGTGCACCGTGAATTCTTCCATCAATCAAAAAGGGTGGAAGAGAATTTGTACTAAGAACGTTTACACTATGTGAGTATCTTTTCAGGTGTGGTTTTGTGCATTCTCTTGTATGGTTGCATTAAGCCACGTTTGGTTTGGCCATGTAAATTGGCGCCGACAGTGCTGCCTGGATTACTACATTATATGAAGTAAAGTTCTCGTGCCTCGCATCCAGAATATGATCTAGCCCTATGTTTTAAAATGTTAGGATGAAACCACACCCTGAAACTCAAAAACCATTTGGTCGATCTGCTTCCTTTGTGCAGCGTTAAGAATGTTTTTTTTTTTTTTTTTGAAAAGATAAGCCGAAGCTATAGTCACATGACTGATCTACATCTAAACTTCATCCTCATGATAGGCTGCATGAAAATTGTTGGTTAGAGAAATCTGAATTTTTTTGCCTAGAATATGAGCCACAACTCGGAATTGGCTTTATCGAGCCAGTGGTTAAGATTAGGGCTGACAATCTAGCTTGAAGTTTGAAAAATCGCTAGATATCGATTGGAGCTCGATAACAACTCGCTCAATGCCGAGATTGGAGCTCGATAACAACTCGCTCAATGCCGAGATCTCCTCTTCTATGGCCCTCTCTATCCGCCATCTTCTTTGGCTCCATGGCTCGATAACAATCGGCGCTCGTTGCTACTTGCCCTGAAAAAGATCTACTACGTGGGGCGTTTGGTTGCAAGAATCTGAAAAAACAATTGAACTCTTATATGCAAACTAGCGGGCTCCCTTCGATTCGGTCCTGTTTTTTACCTTCCTAGATCATGTAATGTAGATGTTGACTTTGTCACCCGATTTTGTCATCGGTCCAAGACGCCGCTGGTTTGGTTCAGCGCTGATGGTGGGGACCTATTGGATGGGTTACTGTAATACTTAGTTTTATTAGCCTTCGGACTCATCTAATATAAAAAAAAAAAACTATTGGGCTCCCGAACCACCTGACACGATTATTAAAAATAACCAATCACAAACACACCTCGCCCGTTAGACATAACTAGACTAGTGGGATCTCATGTCACCTGGCACGATTAGAAACCCATGACCACACACCTCTAGAGTTATTCTCCACCGTTTGATTAGAATATTTGGTTAGTCTGGAGAAACATGATTGGATAATGCATAAGCTAAGCTAGCCTGTTTAACATAAACAGCCTAGCTTGTTTCTATGGACTCAACTAAGTTGATTCTAGATTGAATTCTTTTATTTCTGTCAGAGCCGACATGGAATGTGCACCTATGACTGCTTGCCACTTGGCAGGAGAGTGAAAAAAATGGCACTGCTAACCACCGCCAACATTAATTGGTCGCACTCTTTCTGCCACGTGTCGATCATCCATATTAGGCAATGCTACATCAAGGTTACTTGGCTAGAATATCACTGCTCCTTGGGGGTGAATCAGCACAACAGCGCTCTTTTGCCGTAGATAAAAAGACTAAATATGTGAAAAAGCGACGAGAAAGCCCTGTTCGTCACGAAACATTACAACGGGCCGGAGGGATTCAACTCAGGCGGATGGCGGAGCGGCAGCTGATCGTCGCCGTCGAAGGGACCGCCGCCCTCGGGCCGTACTGGTCCACCATTTATACCGATTACCTCGACAAGATCATCAGGTTGCTGCGATACTCGCTTCTCCTTAATCCTCCTCGCATGTCTTCCAGCCAGACGTCTTTTATTTTGTTTCTTGCGGTTTACAAATTGGTAGGTGTTTACCTTCTCGACGTAGCGACTCAGGTTGTGCAATTTTTTGCCTTTGTAATCAATCCTGTTAAACTGTCAGTTCTTGGTGATTTGAGATATTGAGAGCGTTTATTTGTGGCATGAAATTTTTGCATTCTAGGGCTGGAATGCGAAGGGGGCCGAAGGATGATGGAGGATAGGAAGAGGCAGAATAGTTTATTTGAGGAGATGAGAAAAAGGATCACTATTAGAAAATAAATGGATAGAATTTATTCAAAGCAAAAAAATAAGGTGTTAATTTCTTAGCGAGATTCAATTTGAAGGAAGGACCTTCAAGAAGTTCACAAAACTTTGTACATGTTGTTAAAATGACTTCAATCCGGAATGAGTGAAGCAAGCACACGGGAATAGTAGATGTTCTAAGCCCTTATGCAAAGTAGTGTCCTTTTGGCATGCTTTTTTGTAATAGGGTGTGAGAGTACGGCATGAAAGAAGAGATAACCGGATTTATTTTTGGTCGATACTACCAGAACAAACATATCGATGGCTCAATATCACGTTCAATATGGTCTAAAGAACATCATGCTCAGATTCCAATACACGCATTGATCACCACAAACTATTGAGCTCAATGAACCTAAGTAGCACTAGTAAAGTTAGCAACATTTTAGCGATTGAAATTTCTGCTTGTAGAATGTATAGAGAAGTCCTATCGAAGTATATCACATTAGTCATCTACATTGAACGAGAGAGTATGGTTATGGTTTTCATAATGAAGCAGGTCTGAACTTTCCAACACCTTTCTTCATCCACAAGAAAAGTTAGTCCAAAATTTAAATTATCCACATCATAGCCTTTTGAAAAGATGGAATGGAGTTGGTCAAATGCACCATCTGATTTGAAAAGGTTTCATAAGAAAATTTAGTCCAAAATTTAAATTATCCACATCCTAGCATTTCGAAAAGATGGAATGGAGATGTTTAAATGCACCATCTGATTTGAAAAGTTTCCATAACAAACTATGCAGTGTGCAGTTAATTCATCTTACATTATGTTTATGCGGCGAAATAGTGACTTTCAGGTCGAAACAAGTCATTTTTCTGCTGAAAGCATAACTTGATCCCTATGCATGCATCTTTTGCATACAAGTAACCATTGGAAAGCTGATCTTATTTAGCCTCTCCGTTATTAGCAAATAGATGGTGAAAAGGGTCTTTTGGTGATCATGTTTGAAGGACATGGTATTTTCTGCAATCTTTTTTTTCTTCTTCCTCTTTTTACTTAAGTTTCACCATGGTCATCATTTTTTTTATTATCATTCTTCATAAACTTCTTTTCCTATATGTATTAGTTCAGATCCGATCATTGTCAGCGAAATGTTTATAAGTTCAGATCCGATCATTGTCAGTGAAATGTTTTAATATCTTTGAACAAAATTTTATATTTTTAAGCAGTAATGATCCCCCCTAATGATCTATTTTGATCTATTTATTTTCTTTCTTCCAATATTCTGTCAATACTTTTTTATCCATGACCGACTATTTGAATCAACGCAGCAAGGTTAAAGATTTGAATATGGCAATTAAATATGAATTTTAAGTTACGGGTCGATGCTACTGGTAGTTCTCGTTTCTTGCATTGTTAGATATAGAGTTTAGCATGTCTGGTCTTCCAAATATTTTCAGGACTTTATGCTCTATCAGTATTAAGACTTTCAAGCAAATTGTGATTCGTAGCTTTCGCATGTTAATAGCATCTCATGCTTGTGATCATCTTTTTAACCTGTTGGAGAATATGCTGGTTGTTGATTGAATTTTTTTGGGAGTGGATGCAGGAGCTTTCATGGACATGAGCTAGCTGGACAGGTATCTTTTGCCCCTTTCCAATGGTCTCAAATTACTGTTAAGAAAACATCTTCATATGTTGCACTCCATCTTTTAAGTTCTTTGAAAGCCAGATGAGCGAAAGCAGTCCTTATAAATAACAAAATATTTGAGAAAGAGTGAGAGAGAGTCTGGGACCAGGTGATTGCCATGCCCATTGTCGCATACCAATTCGTACCAATACAGCATGATAAATATATCAGCATAGACTGTTGCCATGTTACCTCAATAGAGCTTTGTGCCATCGGCAAAAGTCGTGCTGCCCTGCACATACCGTGTCTACTAGAGATTGGCTTCACACATGGCTCCGGCACGTTGCTAGGAGTATTTGATGATTTGTTCTTGTAAGAACCTTATCTATTGTCACTTGAAGTAATTTTTGTTCTGTCTCTTTTATCTTTTTTCTTTCTTTCTTTGCATCTGCAGAAGCTTTCAGGGCCAAGTGCTGAGCTTGCTTTGGTCGTCTTTGCCACCCATGGACCTTATAGTGGTACGTCCGCACTTGTTGTCTTTCAAAACTGATTCTATAAAGTACAATCTTACAGCTTATCAGAAAAACCCATTTGGATGATTTTGTCTGTTCTTTTTTCCTTCAATAGGTAACTCTGTTTTTGTTTTTCTTGTGCTATCGTCTTGAATATCGATCTCTATGTTCTATCTTGATGCTTAATTACTTGTGCTATGAATATCTTTGAAATATATCATGCAATAGAAAGCAATTTTCACAGGCTATGGAGGAGAATCATTTCATCATTTCTTGTTCTTGGATATTGGTCCTAATTTCATTGAGTTTATCCTATCAATAATCTATTGTCTGGAGATAAATGCAATCTATCTAATTTACCCATTTATTCTTTGATCATATATATTCATAGTTATCAATGTGGCACTATCCATGCATTCAAGCTTTTGAGTCCTGATAAGTTTCTCATCGAGCAAGTTATTTAATTCAAAAAAGTAATATGTAGCTGGTAATTAACTTCAAGATCCAAACAATTGCTTGATTTAACCAGCTCAGTCAACTTGACTTAATCGATCTGGGCTTGACTCAGTTCGCCAATCAAATAAACCTAAATGGCCCGGATCTCATCCAATCAATTGACCGAATATCAATTCGACGGAATCAAATAATGAAACAGAACCCGGATTTCATCCAATCAATTGACCGAAATGGCCCGGATCTCATCCAATCAGTTGACCGAATTTCAATTCGATCGAATCAAATAACGAAACAGAACCCAAATTTGATCTCGGGACATTCAAATTTTTAGAAGGGTAGTTTTTTTCTAAAAAAATCAGAATTTGGAACTTTGTAATATAACTAAATTATGGGAACTGCATATATTATCCTTGCAAAGTTTCTCAGAGGCATGCTATTTGCACGTAGAAGAATATTATGCATTCTTGAAGGTTTTGAGAAAATCATTTTTTGCTCTAAATTTCCTCGAGGTCAAGAACTGTAGGCTCTAATATGCAAGTGTACACTTTGCTGATAATGAGCTTAGAAATCCTTCTTTAAACTGCAGATTTCATTGTTCAACGTAGTGGATGGATGAGAGACATAGATGTTTTCTTTCAGTGCCTATCTGGAATACCATTTAGTGGAGGTGGTTTTAGTGAAGCTGCAATTGCTGAAGGCCTTTCTGAAGCTCTAATGGTACTTATATTCCCTCTTCATTGCTTTAGATCTTTATGCCATTTTCATTTATCAATCATGCTAGAGACTTAGAGTTTGATCCTTGCATATGCTGCCTAGACAAGTACTAGTCACATTGTGATCTACTTAAATTCTTGAGTCTGGAATAGAGATCACTAAGTATTTTTTATCATGATTTACCAACACGATACAATTGAGTTTCGGGTGGGCTGTACGAAAATGGTTTTCAGGTGAAACCCGTTACTTTATGGATAAAGTATTAAGCTATACTGTGTCTCTAAACCCTAGCCTGCCTGGCATCTCCGTATCCTCCGGCTCCTCCGGTCTCCTTCGGCTCTCCTCCACCTCCTCTGCTACTCCCCTGGCTCCTCCCTCGACGGTCCTCGCCTCAGGTTCTCTTCTTTGGCCCCTCTCTCCCCCTATCCTCTTCTTCTCCACTCCTCCTGACGCCCTCCTATCCTCTCTCCTCACTTTGACACTTCTACCTCTCCCATTGACTCTGACCTCCTCTCTCTTCTGCCATCTCTCATCTCCACTTTGTCGTCCTCGCCGACAATCAGCATGGTACGGACCAACAACACTGCAAACCTTGGACCAAGGATTATTGCAACGGTCTCTGGATGATTTTTAATGTGACATTGATTCCGTGATTTAATTTTTGGATGTTTTGTTAACTGTTATCTCTTATTTTCAATAAGATTTCAAAGTTTAACTTAATGAAGAATAGGCAGCTTGGACTCAACTCTTAGGATAGACTTTCCTTTGAAGTTTTCCTCTGTAATGGCTTGTGTGTTGATCAGGAATTGCCGTTTCATGGGCTTGGCGATACTTATCTGGCATAGTACCTAGAATAGGCACATCCTTCTTGCGACGGCATAGAGGTAATGGATCAAGGATCAAAAGGTGAGTGAGAGAGCAGGAGGGAGGAAGTGGGAGAGAGAGGCAGGGCTCTGACATTGGGGTTAGAGGACTTTCGGGGTTGGGGAGGAAAGGAGGTGTTGGCATAGAGAGGAAGTAGGGTGTCGACTATGGGGAGGAGGGGAAAGAAATTTGTCAATTGGTCGGCATTGGGTAGGAGAGACATCAGTTTCGGCTTCAGGTGGATAGGATGAGCGGATGAGAGGAGATAAGCATCGCATAGAGGATCTCTGCAATAAGTTGGTGTGACACACTGACTTCTACATACATTCAAAAACTTAAGGAGTTTCTGGCGGTGAACGATAGGAATGCATGTTTCATGCTGGATTTATACAAGCACTCTGCGTATGCGTGTACTGCCAGACAGAACTCTTTGGTGTGCATTGAGTAATAGGTTTACTGGACATTTAGTATTGTACTAACGTGCCTACACCTCTATTGTCAGATGTTCAATGTGACAACAAGTGCCTCCCAGGGCCATCAAAATCTTGAAGTACAGAAGCATTGCCTCCTTGTTGCTGCTAGCAATCCTCACCCTCTGCCCACTCCAGTATCTCAACCTCCTATTCTGAATATGGAGAACAAGGAGGACTCTGAAGCACAGGCAGAAACATATCTCGCGGATGCTGAGACAGTCGCAAGATTGTTTGGCCAGGTGAACAGTGAATCTGGAAGATATCTGGTGGTGTAGTCTGCAATTTTGTTCTCACGAAGTTGCGTTTTTATGCAGTCTCCTGTATCATTGTCAGTGATTTCTCCAAAGCAACTTCCAAAGCTGAAGGATATATATACTGCGGTATGTGGTACCTTGTTTTCTGCGTCTAGTATTCAACCTGTAGAACAAATGCAGATCATCTTCCAGCATAGCATGAAATATGTGATATCTAGGTCAAGTACACGGAGTCTCTTGCTGGCAAGATTCATGCCAGTCGGTACGACATGTGCTGACACAAGGCAAGGACATCGTGCCGGTGGCTTGAAGCTCTTCTTAGCTAATACATGTAGCGACACAAGGTTTGTGGCCATACGGGCATCGTGCAAACCAGGCATGATCATAAACACCCTTGAGCATCCCTAATTCCCTATACCCTCACTAGCAAACCCTTCACGTAACCCAAAGGAAAGAAAGGGGAGTCCATCCTACCTTAGACCTAGAGCTTAGCTCTAAGCTCCCCAAGCCTGCCTCCAACGCCTCTAAGAGCCCCAAAATGCCTCCCAAGACCTTTCCAAGCTCGGTCCTCTCCTCTCTCTCTTTCTCTCTCTCATCATAACATGTGTTGTGAGTGAGGAGAAATCTGCTTACAAAGCAGTTTGCCTGATCCCGGTTGACTACCTAAAAGGCCCGGTGTATTGGTGGCCAACCCAAGTCACACTCAGCAAAGCAATACCGGTGGACTGGCTACAAAACCTCTGTTTTTCTTTTTACCACCAAACCAAATCCAGAATCTCAACTTTCTGGATTGCTGGCAACTACTCACTAGTCGACCCCTCACAAATTCATGGTTGACTGAAGAACAAAAACAAATACTACAGTTCTGTCTAGCTGACAGAATGCACTATAGTTGGACAGCCTGAAAGCTTCGGTCAACTGGAGAACAACCAACAAGACATTGGCGCAATCGACCAGCGGTAACAAAAAACAGAAATTCCAAACAAGTCATAGGGCTAACATGGGAAATTTTCGTCCAAATTTTTTGTAATTTTTGGAAATAGCTTCAAGTACCCCAAGTACAACTGAGAGGGTTGGATTCACACAAAAAAGCCCAAAGAACGCACTTGGATGCCAAAACCCTATGAATTCTAATTCCAAAACTTTGCATGCTGGTTTGATTCAACTAGACACAAGCGCGGAGAACAAAAACAGGAAAGAAAGCACCTCTGATACATTTCACAATGAAGTCACCGATGTTTAATAAATACATTTCTTTCCCCTTATCAAGGGGTCACTTGACTCTCAAACATCCCGAATCGATTCCAACTCCACTGAACTTAATCGCATTTGGTCTAGCCTATATTTATTGGAAGATAAGCATCAGTTATTCACAACCTGGATAGGACCAATGGCCCTATGATTCTTTAATATAGACTTTAACCCACTGTTTATTGTACCGCCCACCACATTGTGTGCTGGCTGACAAATATTGTGCCGATGGGCCACCAACACCTACACCAAGGTGGCTATGGCACATTGTTTTGTTCTTTGGTGCTGACCGGCACCGACACAGGTAGGTGCCACCAGCAACCTGCTTGTGCTGGTGTCACCTGGTTGCTGGTGGCACCTACCCCCAGTTCCCCATTAAATGGGTGAGGGGTGCTCGGGTTAGTGCATCAGCGAAGACTCTTAGGGGAATCACACTATAATGACCTCTAGAACCAAAGGATCAACACATATGGTGGATATGATGAGAGTTATGAGCATCATTCAACATCAGTCTTAACCTTTTGATGCATCTTGTGATCAACAGTGTAATAAATAATCATCTTCGAGCTTTTAGTAACATTTTGTGATGTTTGATGCTTGAAATCAATTATTTTCAGTTTTTGTTGCCCATAAAGCCTCATAATCCATTGGCAAACACCCAGTATATGTGTCCTACAGTACCGGACTATTAAAACCTCGTACCCACCCTTATTCTTTTTTTTTTCGGTTGGCACAGAGCATGTGCGGTTTGTGCCGGTCAATCGGCATGACACGTGCCACCGGCATGTTAATCCTTACGTTATCAAACTCTTAATGTTCTTGTGACAGTTTCAATAGAATTAATTTTGCCCATGATTTTTTCTTTTTTCTTTTTTAATGCTGATGATCTCAATTTGTTTACTTAAGCAACTTCTAATTTAGATATTCTCTATTATTGCAATTCATTGGAAGGTAAATGCTGATGATTCCCTCCGATTCTTTTCCTTTTAGCTGTCTGGTACATTGTTCCTTCGGAATTATTCTACCTGATGTAAGTTTTTATCTTGAATGTTTATATTTCCTCCACCCATTGGTTAAGATTTTTTTTTCCGTGTACAATTTTCCAAATTCATGCATGTTGTTTTTTCCCTCTCTTGTTATTATTTTCTCTTTGTAAATCATCTTGGAGTTTAAACTTTAAACCATGCTAACTGTATCTCTTTCACATTGCAATATATCCCAATGAGTTAGAAGGTGATCTATACTTATAAGAGCACTGTTATTTCAGGGGAAACGTGGTCCTCAATCCACAGATCCTGTGATTGATCATGCTAAAAACCCTCCATTTCTTGTACTGCTCTCAGAGAATTTTATGGAGGCTCATGCTTCTCTTAGTCGACCATTGATTGGAAGCTTGCCCTCAAATCAGAACATTGTAAAGTTGGATGGATCTTCAGCTCCTGTTGTTTCCCTACCTTCTATTTCTTCAGGTTATTCTAGACTCCAAACAGCTCCAGTTTGTGGAATTGGTTTTAGTAGAGCATCTTTCTTATTCTTTGTCAATCTCTTGTGCACGATCATTTTCACCTAGTTGTTCCTTTAGCATTGGCATTATCTTTTTTGGCTTGCATGCTGAAAAGAAAGTGAGATGTTTACATTTTTGTTGCGCTTGTTCTTTGTCTTGTTTCCTCTCTGTTACTATGACAGGTTATTTTAACTTTTACACATTGGAGAACTTTAATTACCCAATGATTTATCTGTAGATATGTTAATTAACAGAATTATATTGACATGTTGATTCATGAATAATTGGTGCAAAGCATAGTCAACGTAAATAGATAGACTGATAAAGTTTTAGTTATACAGGTGCACAGTTCTGATTTCCTTGTCTACAAATGTTACATTTTACTTTGGCAATATCGACTTGCTGCTTCTGGTATGGGAAAGGTTTTTTTTTTCTTGCACACACCTTTAACTACCACCGAGATGTGCCATGTCGACGCTCCTCTGACACAGTATCGTATCCTTCATGCCAAGTGTCATGCTTTTCTTGTCATGAATTGAGGGCGAGATCGCCGGTGATATTTCGGCTGGCATGGCTAATTTCGAGATGTATGGGTCTTTGCTACAACATATATAATTAATGTGTTGCCTTTTTGCCTGCACGATACGTACTAGGCAGCACACTCATTGCTGCTCGGCACTGTTATCCTTGCTTTTAACTCAGCCCTGCTTAACGTCACACCTTTAAAATTTCATAACTTAGAAGATGAGTGATATTTGAGTTGCGGCACTAAACCATGGAACTCTGGAAGCATGTGTTTATAAGTTGGCACGATACAACAAGGTTTGTACTCACATTGCTGTCTAGCAGACCAATCCTTGCTTTAGATTGAACCCTGTTTGGCCTATTACCACATAAATTAAAGATGCTTGATAATATAGTTGTAGCACAAAACCTTGGAAGCATGGTTTTTATACTACTACCAATGGTAGTCGACCCTTATGCTATTTATTTACATAAGAGTTTTCAGGTGCAATGTAATGCATTTCCTGTTTATTCCTGGGGACTGTATTTCCTGCTTGTCAGCTCTCCTTAAATTGATCCAGTACAAGCATAGATTCAATGTAAACCCTCATTTTTCTGTTTGTTTTCTAGTGAATGGCATCAATGGATCTACGATAAACCGCCAACCAGTTCCTGGAGGAAACATTCCCACTGCAACTGTTAAAATGGTAGGACTCATTCGAGATTATTTCTGTAATATCTGATCTGCTTTGTGTCTGTTACTGTAGTTGTCATCACAACCTTTGTACCCTTCTGCCCTGTCTTTGTTCAGGAGCCAACTACTATGTCTTCTACGGTACCTGGACCTGGCTTTTCACATTTATCATTGATTTCTAATGCTACTTCTCAAGGAGTTCCAAGCTTGCAAACTTCTTCATCATCTCCTACTTCTCAGGAAATGAATTCAACTAGTGAAGGCATGCAGGAATTTAAACCAGTTGTGAATCCTATCTCCCAACCATTGCGCCCTGCAGTTCCTGCCGCAGCAAATGTCAGCATCCTGAACAATCTTTCTCAACATCGCCAAGTAATGAACTCCGCCTCTATTGCTGGAGCTACTTCTATCGGACATCAAGCAATTGGGGCTATGCCCATGGCAATGCATATGTCAAGCATGATTTCAAGTGGCATGACATCATCCACAATGTCAGGCATTCCATCTGTGGCGGCGACTGGGGCAGTAATGACAGCAGGACAAGTTGCACAAAATACAGCACTTAGTTCATTTCAACCATCTTCTTCTAATATGTCGGGAAATACAAGTATTGGCATGCCATCTGCACTGGCTAATCTCCAAGGCAATAGTGGTATTGGTCAGTCAGTACCTGGTATGGGACAGGGACTTGGTTCAGGTGCACAAATAGGACAAGCTGGAATTACTATGAACCAAAGCATTATGAATGGCCTTGGGCCTAGCAGTATCTCGTCTGGAGCTGGAACCATGATTCCTACACCAGGAATGTCCCAACAATCAGTTGTAAATTCTATCGGTGGGGCTGGTAATCCTGCTATTAATATGCCTTTGACACAACAACAATCTCAGGCCAAGTTCTTAAAAATTTGGGATGTAAGATTGCTGTCTTCTTACTTTATAAATCTTTTCTCATATTTTTAAGCACTTGCAGTGACGAAATACTGGATATAGAATGTGAGTATATAGATTGTAAATCTATGAATATGCAGCAATACCCATCAACTCCTAGGTGACATGACAATAAGAGTCAGTCCTAGCCGTAGACTAGCACATTTGTAGTTTTGAGGTTTCAGTCAAGTTTACTTGTTTCTTTATGTTTGGCTATAGGAGATTTCATAGCATTGAATATCTAATAATCTAGCGTATTGTCACCAAATAAAATAAACCTAACAAATCTGACCCCAAGGCTGGACGAGAGGGAAACTGTTGTACCATTGGCAACCTGTTATTGAACAAGTGAAATTTCAGTTAGAGTGATATTAGGTCTACATCACTTAGGTGTGCCTTCATGAAGCTTTGTGACTTCTGTAAAATGATTGTACCCTACCCTTTTGCCCTCCTTGAAGTTCACAAGGCTTTGTGCTATTATCCAGAACAGTAAGCTTCTCAAGCATATCTAGGAAAATACCTTGGTTAACTCGAATTTTATCTTGTATAATGTTTGCTTGACCTTGTACTAACTCTTGGAATATATCTTTTCACGGAATGGACATCACGTATGCTTCTCTAACCCTCTAGAAGTAGATTGTAGTATATTATTTATGGATGCAGATTGGTAGTCTCTCTCTCTCCCTCTCTCCCTCTCTCTCTAACATATAGAAAGAACCATTCTAGTAACAGTTCAGTGACGTGATATTGGATTGTTGTTGTCCCATAGGGATCATTATCTGGGCAGAGACAAGGACAGCCAGTATTTATCTGCAATCTTGAAGTAAGTCTTCTGTCAAACAGAATTACAAAATACGTATTTTCATGAATTTTTAGCATTTTCATGTCGAAGTTCCTTCGATCCAGTTTTGAAATATTGTATCCATAGAATAGAACACTCACATTGCCTTGGTCGAATTTGGCGTTGTGTAACTATACTAGTTATAGCCCTAACTTGGGGGTTATTTTATTCTTAAGAGAAAGAATAAGTTAAATATGTGCTTCCTTAACACTAGTATTGCTGCTTACTAACAAGGAATCGAGTAACCTGATCTCCCTTGCAGATTTTTGTTTAAAATATGCCTTTTGCATTATGGAGCCACTGCAATACATCTATTCTGAAACTCATACCATTTTTGTTAATGATTTGTTGCTAGCATTAGATGCCTCAAATTCCTAATGCTGGGCAGTTTGTTATGAACTTAAATGACTATTGGTATTGTGACAGCTGAGTGAATGTAGATAGAAATTGCGTGGACATTTGGGGCTTTTAACTCATTCACATTGATCAAATTCAAATAGTTTCTCAATGCATCAAATCTTGATTAGAGATCTTTCTTTTCTCTGCCAGGGTTACAGGAATGCATCAGCTTCGGAAACGTAAGCTTTTTCATGAATCATGTTTTTTTTTAAGTTATCACAGAGTTAGTTTTGGAGAGAACAAGCAGTCTGACACTTGCGAGGTGGGTAGTGTATGTGTGGTGCATGCCTCCAAGAGTAGTGGAGGTTGGTGAAATTAGGCTCAAGCATTGATTCTGCTCATGAGGGTAACCTCCCTGATTGTGAGACCGGTTGGTCGAATGGAGATCAAAAGCAGGCCAGAGTGCTAATGGGTGGTTTACAGTTTTAGCTGAAACAATCCATTTCAACTGGAATTGAGCCAAAACTAGCATGAATCTCGAAAACTAATGGGTGGTTGCTGAAACTCTTTGATTATGAAGAGGCTTTTATCAAAGCCAGGGCTTCAGCTGTAATAGATATTTGGAGTTTGGAAAGAGTGATATATATGAATGATTGTGTCATAATAAGCTTTTCTTTTGTGAGGTTGATTTCAAAATTGAGATGTGGATTGGCTTAGTAAGCAAATTCTTCTCGAAATCTAAGAGGGAGTGGATGTGTTAAGAAGAAGGTGAGGGTAATTAAGTAATTTTTCATCCTTCCATGAGGGAAATTATCCCCACTGAAACAGTAACCAGAGGGATGTACGTAAGGTACAAACTCAAGTTTATAATGAGACATGTAATTAGCAAGATGTAATATGAAGTTCTGGCGGGGCAAATATGTAACTGGCTGAAAAATTTTGGCCTGATTTTTTAGTGGTTTGAGTTTTATCAAGATTGTATGTGCACAGAGATTTCACATTTATTAGTGTAAATTTTCTTCGTTGATGATTTGTCTGCAACAATTTCAGGCTTGCAGCAGATTGGCCAGATGCAATGCAAATTGTTCGGCTTATATCCCAGGATCACATGAATAACAAGTTGTAACCTATTCACTTCTCAGTTTTTATTAACTGGTTCCACTTTCATTTATTTATGGGGATTGTGTCAAGGGTTAATGTTCCATTTCTTGGTTAATAGTTGTTTTCTTAATCCATTCAGGCAATATGTTGGGAAGGCGGATTTCTTGGTTTTTCGCACGTTAAATCAGCATGGGTTCCTTGCGCAACTGCAAGAAAAGAAGCTTGTAAGTCATGGTTGTTCACGTGCTTTGTTTCTGTTTCTACCTTATCCTCCAACCCTAGAGGCCATTTGTGTTAAGCATTTGGTCTACATGTATGCTGTATAGCAGTTTGCTTATGGAGCAGTTCATTTAATACCAATTATTTGCTGCATGTGCCTTACCTTTACTTCTTTTGGCTCCTCTCATAATTCTTGCTAGCTGATCTAGGTGTATGGACATGTTCGTTGCACTGTAATGAGCTGTTAATGAAACTATAGCTGTTACTTGAGGCATTCTCTGCTCAGCATTGTTATCCAAGTACTAAAGCAGTTGTTGGCATTGATAACCTGTAATTCTCGTTTGGAGGTGTAATTATCTCTACCAATTACTGCAGAAAGACTAGGTCTGACTTTATTTCCATAGTCAAGTACTGCGGAAAGAATGATATTGGTGATGGTGTTTCAGTATAGTGTGACCAACTAATCTTAATTCTCGATGGCTGCTTTTTTAATCGCTGTGTCAAATTCCATACTGATAAAATCAAGCCACCGTTTTAGTATAATAAGCCATGTTCACAAGCTGTGTTCATTCATGTGTTTGAATAGTATCGGATCTGATTTTTTGACCGAGCAACCTACTTTTGGTCCCTACTACGTTTTATGAGGAATTCATGCAAGTGGAAGAAACTTTGGAGCTGATGTAGATTGTCAAGTGGAAGATTCAGCTGCTATGTTGCTACTCCTATGACTGTCTCTTTATTCCAGGGGTTGGTAATACTACCCATTGCTGTGATCTCCATCATCATAATCTCTGTGGCTGCTATCAAAAAAAATGAAAACGAAAGAGAAAAGGAGAAAAATTTATTTTTTGTACATTTCATGCTTTAATGTGTATAAATAAGAGTTCTCATAGATTCATACTGGAAAACTTTTTTGTGTCATGTTTATTCTTTTTGACTATTCAGTTGTTCATATTATAGCAGCTCTACTCGAGAATTGGATTACTCCACTAAAATCAAGTATAGAGAGATTTTCACGTGTAACTTGGATAAGTAACTATTACCAATCATATTATCCATATCTAGCTTGGAATCTCGGAAGATGCTTAGTCTAATCTCCCAGTTGATAGTCTAACTGGGAGGCTTCAACTTATTGGACTAGACAAGGTTTCTTTTCCTTTTTGCATTACCTTTTAGATCAATAATTGGCTGATTCAATGAAATCAATCTTGTGGAGACCAACTTTTGTCTTTTTGTATTTGTGTATTCAGTGCGCAGTTATCCAGCTACCTTCACAAACGTTGCTGCTGTCGGTTTCGGACAAAGCCAGCCGCCTGATTGGCATGCTTTTCCCAGGGGTAGGTTCTAGCTAATTGTGCAAGTTACAACATTGAATTTCTTTACTTATTGTCTCTAAACTAGACTTTAAATTCCCCAGGATATGGTTGTATTCAAGCCGCAGGTGTCTAGCCAGCAGCAGCAGCAAATTCAGCAGTCCCAGCAGCATTCACATATGCAACAGCAGCAACTGCAGCAGCAGCAGCAGCAACAGCTACACCAGCAGCAGCAGCAGTTACAACAGCAGCAGCAGCAGATACACCAGCAGCAGCAGCAGCTACAACAGCAGCAGCAGCAACTACAACAAGCACAGCAGCCACAAATGATGGGTTCGGGAATGAACCAGACATTTGTTCAAGGCCCTGCAAGGCCGCAATTGATGTCTCAAGCGAAGTTGCAATCCCAAGGACCATCTAACATTCCTGGCGGAGGGTTTCTACCATAATAAGTTAGTGCTTCTAATAACCATTATAAACTGGTTAGGTGTAAGCTAAGCCCTCGTGCTTGATACCACAAGGCAGCAATTCACGGAATTGTGATCTTACGTTTATAATTATTATGGCAATTCGTGAGTTGGTTTTGGCAACAGTGCATGTGAGACTTGAGTTCATCAACCTGTTTCTGGGTAAGCAATAGTTCTGACTTCTGATGAGCTGCTTATAGCGTTAGAGTCATCATCTCAATTGCGCTCAAACTGGGATGTCAAAAGGTTTGCAAGTTTGAAAGTCTAATTAGCCAATTCATTGATTTTTTTTGGATTGTAGGCAGGGCATGTTTTTTTTAGCTGGTTGCAGAATGTGGCGTGCCAATAGAATTCAGAGGCTCAGCAACAGGGTGCTGAATGCTGATGTTCAGATCGATGATGTCTACCTGTGATAATGGCGTTTGAAAGTCTGAACAAATTGTTTTAATCTGTAAATAAATCATGGGTCTTTGGTAGTGAAAAGACTAACTCTGGTTATTAATAGGCTTGAAGTAAACTTTTCAGATGAGAAGAGGGACTTGTATAGTAGGACCTTCGCTCCTTGCATTTGTGTTGTGAGTTTGTGATACGTCTAAGTAATATTTTTAATTGGAGATGATCCTGAAAAGTTGTGATCCCTTTTATCTTGGGTCTAAGAGTTCGTGATTCCTTTTATCTTGCAATTATGCATGGTTTTGAGAACAGAATTAACAAGAAGAGCTATTACATTTTCAAACAAAATCATTCGTTTGTTCAAGTTTAAAACACATGAAGATCATTAATTCCTTGCTTAATTATTTAACATACCCTCTCAAACTCATGACATGACTTCTTAGATTTTTTTTTTTTTTTTACTAGTTGAGCCCGAAGGCTATTGGCTCAAGAAGGGCTTACATCAGTAGTAACCCGGAGTATTAAGGATGCCATCATACATGCACATGAAACCCATCGTCATCTCTAGAAAAAAAAAGGAAAAAGAAGCGTAATAGATCCTTCTTGCGTGGCAGAATACGCATGCGCGTGAGAGAGAGAGAGAGAGAGAGAGAGAGAGAGAGAGAGAGTAAACACAGAGTTGAGGGGGGCTAAAGGCAGAGTGACATGCGACCAAGAAAGGAAAATGAAAGAGATGTGAGAGGCAGAAGACTGTTGGGGAATCGAGCCTTGCTCCCGAGAAGACGAGCTAGAGTTTGCACTGCATGATACTTATATGTGGGGTCTCATCTCTGTTGGTCCCCAAGCTTCTCTCTTCCCTCCTTTGCAGGCCTCTTGTCTCCCCCGGACCAAAACACGCCAAAACCCATCTATTTCCATCCACTGCACGTGCATGCCCTCCCAACCCCATCAATCATTCACTCAAATCTTTCATCTCCCCAGCCCGCACCCATCCTTCTATAAAGTTCCGGCCAGTTGATCTTCCCAAACATACGTCTCCTTATTATACTCGAGCAATTCATCCTGATCGATCTCCATAACATAAGATTACAATGCTCAACTCATCAGCATGCATTCACTCTAACTCCAACGATGGAGACGAATCCATACTACTGCTCACTCTTGGCTTGCCAGGCCAACAACAAAACCATCCTTCTTCTTCTTCTTCTTCTTCTTCTTCTTCTTCTATGAAGTCTTGGCTCCAACAACTTAACGCCAGCAGCAGACATCCTTTTTCCCATTTATCAGCTGATATTGAAGAAGGTTCCCATAGTGTCACCGTAGCACTGTCCATCGGCCCACCTGGTGCAACAGCCGTGTCAACAACTGCCCCTGGGAGCTCCTCCATGGCTAGCCAGTATTGGATCCCATCAGCCGCCGAGATCATGGTCGGCGCCACCCAGTTCTCCTGCACTGTCTGCAATAAGATGTTCAACCGCTTCAACAACATGCAGGTTAACTATATGTTGCTCAACGTTTTCCATTGAACTACTCTAAAAAATCCCTCTAGCTATCTCTACTCTAAAACCAATTATGTTTACGTGAAAATGCATGCGCAGATGCACATGTGGGGTCACGGATCGCAATACCGGAAGGGCTCGGAGTCTCTGCGGGGAGCAATAAAGCCAGCAGCAGCAGCACCCTCGCCATCAATGCTGAGAGTGCCGTGCTACTGCTGCGCGGAGGGGTGCAAAAACAACATCGACCATCCCCGGTCGAGGCCGCTCAAGGACTTCCGGACGCTGCAGACGCACTACAAGCGGAAGCACGGCGTCAGGCCGTTCGCCTGCCGGCGGTGCGCAAAGACCTTCGCGGTGCGCGGGGACTGGCGCACCCACGAGAAGAACTGCGGCAAGCTCTGGTTCTGCATCTGCGGATCCGACTTCAAGCATAAGCGTTCTCTCAAGGATCATGTCCGGTCGTTCGGCAGTGGCCATGCTCCGCATATGATGGAGTCCTTGCGCGGCGATGACGATGACGAAGAAGACGGCAACGATGCCGGTGGTGATGAAGAAAGTGGAGATAATACTTGCTGATTTTAACTAATTATGCCCTTCTATTAGGCATTAGCTAGCTAGCTGCTACTAATTGAACAATATGATCACCTTAAGAAACTACACAACCTATGCGTATAGCTTGATGATACTAGCCGTGTGACAAGAACTAAGAGCTAGTCTAGAGAGAGAGAGAGAGAGACTCTCAGACTGCTGCATCTTTGTCTGTGTTTCTTTTCTCTGTCTGTCCTAATATATTCTGTCCTAATATATCTCTTCAAAAAAAAAAAACTAATTAACGTTGAATGCAAGTTTCTTCTGTTACTTGCAACCTTATCTTATCAACTGATGCATCTTCATGATTCAAACTCATGTTTGGTTGATCATATCAGCATCTGTTGATGCAAAAAGATGGTTTCAAGCAGCATCAAGTGATACAGCCAAATTGACTGCAACAGCATCAATTTATGTCCAATCAAACAGAAAACGAAGAATTAGATTAGATGAAACAGCTGTATCAACTGATATAATACATACCAATTAAATAAAAAATAAGTTAATATTATCTCAAAGCAACCGGACACTTATTTCTGTATCAAATGATGCAGAGCAACCAAATGACCTCGCTACATGGGCCTACGTACGTCCTGCTATAGCTAGGTTAGCATCCATAGCAACATACAAATCAGCTCATTTAACTGAGAAAAGATTGCTGCAGTTCTTATAAATTACAGTTTTTCAGCCTTGAAAAGGGGAAGAGAGAGAGATTCTGAGTGACATATCTATTGCTAGGTATGGGAGGGCAGAGACTGAAACAAGTCTGCAGTCGTGTCTATTGGCTGCAGGCATGGAGTTATTTAATAGCTCTGGTCACGGTCACTTGCTCGATAGCTCTTCGACTACTACAACTGTTCCTGCTGCTGCAGTAGCCACTTTATGCAGACGTGTCAGTAGTGAGAGACTGAGACGAGAGTACCACCATAGCTAGCTAAACATACATAACATACATGCATGATGCATCAGTATATATATGGACCACTGATGGCTTTGTTTTTTGGGTTTCGCCCAAGGGTCGGTGGCCCTATCCATATGTCATTTCTTGGGCAGCAACAAACACAAGCTACAAAACTATACAGAGGGCTCCACATCCAGAGGCGCCTGCTCCTCGATCGGTGTCCAATTCCATGTATCACTTGCGTGCGGAGAGTGACTGCGGGCGGGCCCGGGATATATGGATTCATTAGTACGTGGTTTCGCCATTCCATGCACACAATCGTGAAGGGACGTGTTGTGGCAAAGCTGGCATTGGGATATATATATATATATACAATACAAGATATTCTTTGTTTGTTTCCCGTTCTATTATGTACTCCTTGCAAACCATGCACATATCTGTATGTTGAGCTGGCATTTACCTGAGCTTGAAGACGAATAGACAATGCAGGCATGCATGCATGTATACTGTTTGTTAGCAGAAGAATATATATATAGCTGCTGCGACAAAACCAGATGAGAATCTTTCGAGATAAGATGAGATCGATGGCATTGTAGAAACGAGGACATGTAAAGCTAGGTTGTGGTCCTGTGGATGATTTCATTGGAGATGCCTTTTAAAGCTTTCGGACCACGGGATCGCGTTAAGATTGATTGAACAGTTAAAATGAGAATCTAACAGTATATACATACATATTCCAAATAAAATGAGGGAACAGGATGCCTGCCATATATATAACTTGGGAGAAAAGAACAGCAATATTAATCCCTGAAACAGTGAAACATTTACGTGAAATTATGCCCCCCCCCCAAAAAAAAAAACCTTAACATATCATTGTAATCTATCTTGGCCCATCACGAAGAGATATATATTCAGTTTAATTTGTGAACTTGATTATGATGTTGCCTCTGAGATAAGACGTACTTCATAAAGACCATTCTCGCCTTCCCCTGCATTAATCACCGATATCTCATGGGTCAGTTTTAGAAATTTTGAGCGTAACAAGATTGACCATGAAAATAGCTCATTGTTTTAGCACTGAAAAAATAAACATATAGTGACATTTGATAGAAAGCTCACCAATTTCTGAAGTGATTCCTGGACCAAAGAAGGATGTAAACTTTGCCTAAAATAGATACTTGTATCAGCATATATATATGTTCAGTTACAGTCAAAATTACACCTTGAAAAAACAAAGCAGCAAAAAAGCCTAATGAAAGCGTATGCAAAACTGGTGTTGTTCCTGTTTCAATTCTATATGCATCCAGTGCTTTGTTGAGTGGAGGTGAATTAGTAAAGGCCAGATTTTGTATAGAAGTATCTCACCTTTCTCTTTTCAAAGTCCGACAACTGCAAGGCCTTCGCTTCAAACACTAGGACTAGACAGTATTTTCCCTCTCCAGTGACCTACAAGGAAACAAGCACGTCTTTGAAGGCTAAATGCTAACCCATACCATTACAATGCAAACCTGTCTGGATAATCTCATAGCCAGTTTTTTTTATACAAGGCAAGAGCCTTGGAATATAGATCACTAACACATTTATTCACTTGAAACATCTATAACATGACGAGATGACTAGTTTCAGCATATCCGACAAGAGAGGGAAAAGGGGAGAAAAATGACTATCAAGCCCAACACAAAGAGCCTAAAATATTAGATGGAATATGTAAAAAAGAACACAGGATATCCCTGTGACTCTGTGAGATAAACTGAAACCACGAAAGTGCCAACATCCTGATTGGGCCAGCCAATTAAGACACGGATACGATGAACTTAAAAGTTTAGGCAGAAAGAAAGCCTTATTAGATTCGATACAAAAGCAAACAAAGTAAGCATTAGAGTTTTACAAAACACCCAAAAGAGACATGTCATTGATTAGAATGATGACTTGTTTCAAACTTCATATGTAAACCGTCATAACTCAAAAGGCGAATAATGGACGAACTTACACCACCAAGCCCAAATAGCAGGAGTGAGGCTTGATGTGTAGCTTATGGGTCGTGAATAAGTGGTGGATGTTATGGCATCAAAACATGGAGAAAGTACAAGGAATTAAAAGAGGACACCGTCCCGTTAAATCATGTTTGCAAACTGGATTATCTTCGGAATTGCACTGCGCTTTTCCCAAGGGCATATATTATCCTTTTAACGTTTTGCATTGATCAAACTTGAGCAACTAATTGCTTTCAACAATAAGTTCTGTGCTGAAGGAATACTATCTCGGAGTTGAGTCAAATGATAGACAGGCAGAAGTAACAACTACATTTTGAAGAAGAAACTCGAAATTCAACAGGCGGACCCAGAAACAAGTGAGCTACTACGAACTAATATGAGATTAGACTGAACACAAAATATTTAAAAAAAAGAAGAAGAAGAGTAAGATGTCGAAAGAAAGCAAAAATTATATTGCATTGTATCAATTGGAATGTCACTGAAAAAAACAATAACATACTACAAAGCATCTACTTGCCCTTGGATATATGATGCATCATGTCCAATTTTAACAAAAAAGGAGAACAGGACAAGATTTGGGGGACAAATGTAGTCCTGCTGACAGAGGCTTAATATCATAAGCCTAAAAGGATCATCGAGAAACAGGGATTATTGTGTAACAAAGAACAAAGCATGATTAAGGTGGCGTTTGGTTGCGGGATTGGTCATTCCAGGTTTAGAGATTTCTGGGATAGGAATCCAATGCTGGGATAGGGTTTTGAGACCTGGGATTAGGGACTTAATCCAGGTCCTATTCCAACCCCGGAATTAGGGCTGTTTGGCTGCAATTCCGGGATTGGTTGAACCAATCCCGGAACAAAACAGGGCCTAAAGGTGCTTGACTATGTATGGTTCTAAAAGAGGAAACATGAACAGGTAACCAAAACCTAGATAGAGCAATAAACAGCAATGAAGCTTGAGTTAACAACTAAAAGATCCATAGCTAGGGAAGGATAACAAAGAAGAGTCGTAAGGCTGACAATAGATGCCATATCACGCATTAATTATGGTTATTGCACTTCATAGCAGGTATGTCACCTCAAAGCTATTGCTTCTCCTAGTTACAATTGAGTAAAAAAAATTGCAAGAGTTGTGAAACTTTCTCTCTTTCCAAAACTTTGCTCACACATGCATTCTCTTTATACCGAAAACGGAAACATAATATTTTCCAGATAATAATAATATAGATCAGAAAACATATATGAAGAACTTCACTAATGTTACCACTTTCATGAACGTTCCATAAAGCTGACTATGTACTTGAGGACAGGGTTTCATGTTCATGGTCATGCCATTGAGCTATCATCAATACTCATTACTCATGTAATTGAAAACCATAAATATATATATCTTTGAACGAAGATTTCAAGTTTTGTCAGAAATTCCTATATCAATAGATTTTATGGTTTATACTTACGCAAACTGCACATAGAAAAAGCATGATTCACACAAAGAGTTCAAATGCATAGAAGGTGAAAAACAAAGAAATGGACCAGAACATACTTCCTCACGAATCATTTGTAAAGTAGGAGCGCTTCGCCGTGGAATTCCACCACCCTAAACAATTGATTCAAGAGATTGTACTATAAATACGCAGAACATAAAACAAAAACATGTACAATCAATGTCCAATGTAAGTAAAATGTTTTTAAGCAAGGTAATATGTTGAGTCAAAAGAAATCAATTGTTCGTGTTCAACCCATAGCACCCAGCCATTTGCCTGAGGACTTCGCTATGTTTGGTCATTAAAGCATGAGAGATTAGAAGCTTAATGTAAGGCCATGCTTTTTCGCGAAATACAACTTCATTATCCAAGTTGGAAAGCATAAAATATGTGAATAGTCAGAGTATAACCTGGCCATATTGAAATATTCTCTTTAGGGCCTCCTCCAAATGTTGTTCGTCTCCATAACGGTATCTTGTAACATCGTTTCGTACCTACCAAGAATAAAAGAATAGAAAGAACACAATAACAGCTCTGAGATCACTGTAGTAGGCAAATTACACACGCATCAGATGAATACAGCACACTCAAACACAATAATGGATCCCTAAATACAAATTTGTAGATAAGATATACTAGCTGATCTGTACTGTGCTAACTATCTTTTGTGCCTACAATCAGAAATTGCCATTTCTGGTAAAACAATTTGCCTACAAAATGTACATTAGAAGAAAGGCATTAAGGATCTCAAGATGGTTTACTATGTTGGGCAGCACATAGAGTGCCGCCGGACACATATCATTTACCTGCAGGATACTTGCTATAAGTATTGTTGCAAGCATATAAGACTCTAGGTTTCATTTGTGTTTTTCGGGTCTCGCCTGAAACCCGTTATGCTTAATTTTTGTGATTTTATTCATATCTTGGAGCCTGTAGTTATTCTGATGGTGGTAATAAGCATAGGCCATGTACATACTTTGCTTTGTCACCTAAATGACCAACTAAGAGGGTGAATCAAGTGGCCTATGAAAGTTAGCAGACAATCCATTTGCAGCTGAGTAGGAAGAAAAAGGACTGAACAAGAAGATTAACTAACAAAATTGTTATTGTTCTTAGCCATTTTTCCATGTTCATGGTAGGTATAATAGCTAGTATAGCATTTATTTGCTCCACGTATGCATATTTTCATATAAAAATATCAACAATACAAATAGCGGTTGCATAATGAAAGCTATGCAGAAAATATATCTATAGCTCATCTTAGCTTCCTCGCGTCAAAATAATTTCTTCTCAGCACAACGAATTAGAGTTTTCAATATATATACCAGAAGGAAATGCGGAATTTGAAAGAGAAAACATCTGATTATATAGGTACAATCTAAGAGAAAAGGTCACTTAATTAAGATTACCACTTTTCAGCAACAGTTCTGCTTAACTAAGTTGATTTGGCTATCATTTCATTAGTAAACATCGACAACAAATAGACATAAAAGGTCCTCACTTACCTGTTTGAGGATAGGAGTAGCATATTTTTCTCTTAGAATTTGTGCATCAGAATAGGTAATGCATGGCACTGGCTTGAGCTCCGCATACTGCAAATTTTAAGAATTAAAAGTTCATCTATAGCTTTAAGAAAAAAATATCAAGACCGTGAACAGATTCCTTTGGCCACATGTGTGGCCTTAGGATATATGCATATGCACGCAGCGAGGGGCAAGTTACATGAAGGTGTCCAAATGATATACTTGCTCAAATCATAGAATTAAAATGAGAAATAGACTATAGCTGGTTGAGATAAATAAGAAGAGGGAACATTACCTTCAAAGCCATACCTATTATTGCAAGAGGAAATCCATAAGTTAGCATTAAAGCAGACCACTCAGAACCAGGAAGAATGGTGAAATAAGCCCCAAAGCCATATCTGGCAAGTATAATATAGCACAATTGTATAAATCAGAATGCTGCTTCGACCATCAAATGAACTTCAAAGTGTATCTACTCACGAGAGAAGTGAGGAGCCAATTACTAATCCAATAACACCAAAAGATATCTGTAAAGGCAAAAATTAGTGCTATCAGACAAAATACAGGAAAATTTTATACTAAAACAAAAATCTCCTCTTAAAGAACACAATAGCCCAAAATGAGACGGTATTGAATATTGATAAGGAGAGATAAGGAGTGGTAACAAACAAGATTAGGATTTCTAGGTTATGCTTAATGACATAGACAGAGACGAAACAATTTTGTATCCAGAGGGTTACATGAACCTCTTGAAATAGCTTACTTTCAACAAATTGTAAGGTAGAACATAAACATTTCAAACATGAAGCATTCATCCAGTAACCAGCCTTATTTATGACAGAGTTGTTTTGCATACTTCCTCTAACTAGTACCCAAATTTTTTTAATCAGGACCGGCACATGGAAAAATGCATTTTGACCTCTACGATCTCAAGTAGGAGGCCATCTCTAATTCCCAGTAGGCAACGAGAAATGCAGCAGCTCTCAGAACAAACATCTTGCTTATAATCTAAAGTAACGAGATGCCACAAAAGCAACTAAGGCACTTTTTGCAGTGAAGGTCTAATTCCCAAGTCAACCACCCATGCCTATCGGAGTACTTAACTGAATCAGGTCAAGATATAGCAGAATTTAGAACCAAGCAAATCGTGCAGGACATGTTAACTGAAGAACTAATAGGGAAGTTATAATGGTGGGTTTCATGCAACTTGCAAAAGAACTAATTCTGGAAACAGATATACCAATACCACTACCTCAATTCAATTTTATATGGATGGTTCAAAGATTATGATTTACAGAAACTAGTGGCAAACGTGTTGATAGCAGATAGCGCTGAAAGTATTCCATGGCTGGCCCATATACCTACGGGTGAGAAATGAAAAATTGAAGATAACAAGAATCATTCATCCTCGTGGCATTCTTGTTTGACATTAAGACATCAAGAATCAAGGATTGATGGAACCAGAAATGGGGAAAGAGGGACGAATTTAACCCAACTAAAGATTGATAAAGAGGGAGAGCGGGTGACCTTAGCGAGGGAGAACTCATCGTCGGGGACGGTGGCCTTGTCGGAGGAGGTGGAAGCCTGAGTCGACTCGGCTGCATTCGCCGCAAACAAAGGCCTGGAACTATGCGGCCTCAGGATTGCGGGACATAACACGCGATGAAACCGGCAAGGAGAGAGGAGCGATTTGGTATGCGGATGAGAACTCAGAGTGGTCAATCGTCGCCGGGGCAAAAGAGCCGTTGTCTCCCGGCCGGAGCTGCACAGCGACCAAGGCGCCGCCGCAGCTGCTGCTGCCTCGATCGACATGCTCGCTCTTCCCCACCGGAGAGAGATGGATATCTGTCTGAGAGGTTTTGGATGAGCAAAAGGGTGGCGTACGAAATCGAATTGGCTTCGTCGGAGTTTGGGACTATGGGAGGGACAACCACCAAAATTGAAACTCTATCCTATGGCTGAAAGCACGTGATCTGCACGTGTTAATGCTCTGGTGGCTGACATGGCTTACAAGTTACAATAGCTCCACGGAGGCGCTATGAATCCTATGATGAGCTGATGTCGAGCGAGCTGGAGCCCCAAAAAAAAGAAATAATAAAGATTCGTGCACATGGACAGATGTCATGTGTAATGCACATATATACTGATAGGATAAACGAAAGAATTGGTACTTGTCTATCGATATGTGACATACTTGGCTACTGATTGAGTGTTTCGGTATCCCATTACCGATATCGTCATCTATCCTATTGGTAGTGAGCTACCGATAAATAAAAGAATCGGTATTTATCTACCGATTGAATGTACCGGTAGCCCACTACCGATAGCTTCATCTATCCTATACCGATGGGATAGATGAAAGAGTCGGTATTTTGATTACCAATCGTGGCATGTATATTACACATGCCATGTCAGCATGTGTACAAATCAGCGCTCTTTGATACGCTTGTTACACTCAAACCCAACTTTTTTTTTTTTGTTTTTTTTATTTCTGGTGCAATTGTGTTCATAAAAATCTGTTTAAATCTTATTCAATAATCAATATTATTAATAAAATATTAACTAAAATTCAGATGATTCGGAAGATTTGGAAGATTTGAGTAGATGTTGTCGTTGGTAAGACTATATTAGACGATATTAAAGGGTTTTTTTATAACTTTAGAAAAAGTTTCAAATTACACGCATATCCTTTAAAACTTTAATATATATATATACTAGTACTCACATGTGCCCCTGACACAGTTTTTAGTTATTGTTAATATAAAATTTTAACAAACTCCCTGTAGTTTGTTTAGTTAGACAGCTGTGTTGATCCGTAGGTGGTCCAGGGTTCGAAGGTTGGTCATAGCTTTTTGTTCACTGTCACCATAAAACATAGCCAATAAAATATTATAAGTCTAACTTAGGGTATATAAAATAAATATAAGTCTTTGCAGTCTTTGCATATTGCATATAATAATAATAATAATATTAATATTAATAGAACTTAGATTGATATGAATTAATGCTGCTTTATATAAAACAAACTTAGAGAATATATATAAAGAAACTTAGGGGATATGAATTAATGCAAGTTAACCGTTATTGCTCCTTATAAGGTTGATATGATAATTTGTAACTTTTAAGAATAAATATATAGTTTGAAAGCTTTTCAAGGATAATTATATATTTTTTAATCCAGGTTAGTTGACACAATGATATTTATGTAAGAAGTTAAATATTTGAGAGATATATAATAGATTTGAAATTTTGCGGGATAAATGTATAATTTGAACGTTCTTCAAGGACTTAATTGTAAAGAACCCAATATTCTATGCTAAAATTGTCTCTTGCTTGTCTTGGCTTTTGGCTTCATTTCTATATTGCAAGATATATAGCAGTGCCAAATTTTGGAACACCTAGCTGGCTCATAAAATAAAATAAAGACCGGCCTAATAAAAAACCAAATCGAACACAATAAAAGTCATCTGCAAGTTCCCTATCATGGGGCTTAGTTAAGATTCGACAGCATGACTTGTGTTGTCATTATCTGTACGTGTCTATGGGATGCATCATGCATGCATCATCAGCAACAGCAGAGCTCGATCGGGGGGATGCACTTACAAATGGTGGACCATCTATAGTCATGTGAAATATCCCTCCCCTTAACAACTTGTTCCTCCCATGGGTCCCATGCTCTCTTATTAATCCCTCATCCATTCCGGCCCCCATGCACATCCCCCATCCATACCCTTCTTGTCATATGACTATGACAAACACAGGATCATAATCCTCTGCTCATCACCAATCTCATCAGCTGCATGCCCCCACACGCTCAAATACCCATATAATAGTTGACAGTACTATAAACTAAGAGGTAGTTATAATAAGCACAGAACAACAAATTAAAGTAGTAAACGGATATGGATGAGCTCTGTGATGATGCTGAGAAGCTGCGACGGCCACGCGCTGCAGAGGCTGCGCAGCAGAGGGGTGGCAGCGGAGCCAGCGCGGTGCTGGACCCGGAGATCGGGGCCGAGGCCGAGTCACGGATTAAGGTGTCGTCATCCAAGTACAAGGGCGTGGTGCCGCAGCCCAACGGGCGCTGGGGCGCTCAGATCTACGAGAAGCACCAGCGCGTGTGGCTCGGCACCTTCAACGACGAGGACGAGGCTGCCAGGGCCTACGGCGTCGCCGCCCTGCGGTTCCGGGGTCGCAGCGCCGCCAACAACGACTTCAAGCCATCAGCTGAGACTAGAGACGATGGCGACTCGGGTGAGCTCTTGTTTCTTAATGCACACTCCAAGACGGAGATCGTCGACATGCTTCGCAAGCACACCTACGACGAGGAGCTCCGGCAGAGCAAGCGTGCCTATGGCACGGACGCCGGTGGGGAGGTGGGCGGCAAGAGTGGAGGTTTTGGAGGGCACGGAGTGCTGTTGAATCCTTTAAGGGAGCATCTGTTCGACAAGGCTGTGACACCGAGCGATGTCGGAAAGCTCAACCGGCTTGTGATGCCGAAGCAGCACGCGGAGCGGCACTTCCCTCTGGAGATCAGCGGCGCCGCTTCATGCAGAGGCATGCCATTGAATTTTGAGGATTCAGACAGGAGGGTTTGGAGGCTCCGCTACTCCTACTGGAAGAGCAGCCAGAGCTACGTGCTGACCAAGGGGTGGAGCCGGTTTGTCAAAGAAAAGAACCTCAAGGCCGGCGACACCGTCGGCTTCTACAGATCCTCCGGGCCGGAGAAACAGCTCTACATCGATTCGAAACCAAGAACCATCATGAGCAGCAGTCCCACGGCAGGCATGAAATCCGAGGAGGTGATCATCCGGCTCTTTGGAGTCGACATTCTCAATACTACTACTTCATTAATGGTTGGTGGCGGCGGCGGCGTCGTCGTCGTCGATGAGAGTGGTGTCGGCGGCGTTGGCTGGAATAGGAAAAGGACCAGAGAGATGGGGCTGCAACAACCAGCAAGATCGATCTCACTTGTTTAAGAAGCAATGCACAATATCTTTGTAGTAATTGATATCATTTGTTATTATATTTATATCCAAGTTTAGCTTTTCAGAGTAATTTTCCTGAATTTTTGTTCATGTATAATATATTTGGTGCAACGTCCGTAATTAAGCTAGTTTTATGACTGGAAGGAAAATCCTACATGCTTTGTTCATTCCAAATATATCGTAACTATTTACGAGTTAAATTTTACTCTTCCTATACAAAATTAAGTGATACGTACGTAGTTCTTAATTACCTCCTTAATTGTTGCTTCCGTAATACTTATCCTTGTATTACAATATTAATGCACCTTATTAAGTGAAAGATATTAACAAACTCAGAAAAAGAAAATCTATGGTAGATAGATAGGGTATCTTGGTCATTTTACAACTTAATGATCATATATTTTCATTTATGATTAAGTCTCTTGACTAGAGGGGAGGATAGGCATCTCTATATATATTTTTTCTGAAGTTCAGTATTAATGTGTCCAAGGACATCTTGGTTGGTTATTTTTCAACTTAATCATGCATTTATTATGGTTAAGTCTATTGACCTGAAAGAGGTGGTTTTTCAAAATGTTTCCTATTTATTATGGTATTTTAACACAAGTGTGGAGTTTTGTAATATTTAATATTTTTTTCAGAGTATTATATAATATTAACCTTTTAAATGCTCATCGACACGATTTCATGAAATGGGGCAAATATGCGGATAATTTACATCAAAACGAAGTCAAATGGCCACATCCTAGAAAGTTCCTTATAAGACTAAACGAGATTATCCTTCGATTGTCATAGATATGTTTTATCAAAAGACGAAGAAGACTTGGATAATATACTTGCATTTTAGCTGAGTCAATCAGTTTCTTTAGCCACTTGGAAGGCATCGGTCAAGCAAGCCCATGCGAAGCTTCATTTCTTGTTTGATGGGATAAGGGCATCCACATCAGATGCCCTAAAACATGCACCACCCTACAATATTGTAGGTTGTCAAATTTGGAGAAGTGGCAAAATTATATATTGCAATAGCTTCCCTTGCTCTTCCTTATAACGGAGATGAGTCACCTTGCTTCCCTACATGTGAGGAAACACTCTTCGTAACCCCAAACTTTTTTTATGTGAAAATAATATGAGAGACTCTTATAAAAAGTATGAATTCAATTTATCTCATCCCTTATATATCTTTCTAAATAGGAAATAGAAGATGATGTACATATCAAATAATTTTATAATAGGATTTAATATAATGAATTCCAACAATTCCCATATTCTATTTTCTATAATATATTCTAATATAACTATATCATAAATATTAAAGATAAAAATATAATGATACTTTGGTATATTCTAATATAAATATATATTAATAGAACTATTGAGATAAAATTATTCATTATATATTTTTATAATATATTGTAGTATAAAATATATCCCAAACATTAAAAATAAAATATAATGTTTAATTACTATGATTTTATGATCATTAAATTAATAAATGAAGAATAGAATAAGAAAAAAAAGGATTGGAGAATGAATACTTTATCAATATAGGGAATGATTTAGAGAAGCTGATGTAGGGTGTTGTAAAATAAGAAAATAATATATATTAAAGGGTGGGATTGGATTAGTAATTCCGTGATCCACACTTTATCTTATATTTGGTGCATTTTTTAAAGATGAGAGTATTAATCCCATTGGAGTCCAAATCACACATACATGGCTGTAAATAATCCAAGGAACGAGGGTGGGATAACTTCCCCTGGGTAGAGCAACCTCTTAAATACCCTTCTTAGTTGGACAGTGGTGTTGTATATAACAGGCTAAATTTATCCATCCTTTGATATCTTTTAATAACTTTTTCCCAACTTCAATGTAATTTAATGCCATCCAATCCTAAAGGCCACCAAACATAGGCGAAAGGAGCACATCTCCTGGTATACAGGGGATAAGTATTCTCAAATCATTCCTGAGAAGGAACTTGAATTTTTTTGGGTGTATATTTCCACTATTGATGAAGGGTACAACACGAGCACTTATATCTCCTTTCAGTGAAAAGGAAAACACGAACACAAAGAACAGAAGCACTTTTAAAACAACTACACCTCTTTCACTAAGACCCTGAGCTTTACATAGCTTCACATCACCATGAATATGTGGGATGTGAATACTGTAACTAGGCCTGTATAGCTGAGACTTGAACTGATATGTGAGATCCAACACTATAATTTGCTATTCGCCTAAGAAGACCACAATCATACAACACAGGCAGCAAGAAATCCTATCCTGACAGTATGGAATTCGATCGATTATGTTCCAATACACTCTATCTCACTATCCTCGTTGCTTGGCCTAATTCTGTTTGTTCTCTGTCGTAGAATGCCCACATCATCTTGCTGCTGCTTTTGTGAAGCTGAAACTAGTAGGAGGCGTGACATTACATAGGCCAAAAGCTCTTCCCTGTGAGAGAATGTGAAGTCTAAATGAGCATACTCAAACTCATTATATGTCACCTCCACGCCTGCCCTTCTCATCAGCCTGTAATGCTTTCTCACCATCGATGGCCGAATAACTCTGTCTTTCCTCCCCGCGACTAAATCAACTGGTATATCAATAAGGTTGTAGCATTGCCCCAGGTCCAAGGGCTCCGCAGATCCGTATGCTTCCAAGTTAGCAGCTGGGCTACCATAGTCGTACATAATGAACTTTCTTGCTCGTTTCATCTGTGCTAAATGAAGGGCAACGTGAAGTGATACTCCAGGCATGTCATACATATTGTAGTGAGGCAATCCCAGTACACCAATCCAATTTGAGCTGTCACCCCCCACAACGTAGCTCATGAGTGTCTGAACCAGACCGCCCAAAGCTGGGTAGTTATGAAGGTCTCTTGCTAATTTGTTCAGAAGCATCCGAAAGAACCTGGTCGGTATATACAACCCAGGCACAATTGGTGCAAGAATAGGACCCAGCATAAGTACCATATATCCTACTAAAGAAAATGCAATGGTGGAGTCCTCATGATAACCCGCAGGAGATAATAAGATCAGCCTACTTAGTCTGTGCGATTTCCCTTCAATCCTACGTGTTATGATGTGCATAAGCATCGCAGCACCTCCAAGGCTGTGACAGATTGCACAAAGTTTGTAGGGGTGATCATGGGTTTCATCCCCTGCATCAGAATGGCAGCTTTTGTGTAGCTCAGAAGTTTTAATTTGATGTATCTTCTCTATCATTGCAGGTATGTCTTGTGTCCCATGCTCATTAATGGAATACCTCCAATACCTGCGTTACAGAAAATTTACAGCTTAAGACAGGCATCCGTTATCTTAGCATGAATTCTTACATGATCACATAACTACACCAAGTTGAAGGTTTTGTTATGTAGGACCCATGATTAGCTAAACATAGAAGCTGCTGCATTATTGCGGCCATGTAAATCAGCTATGATAAACAAGGATTATGTCCACTTGCACTTAAAATCAATAGAATTGAAATTTAAGAAAATGCATTTGCATGACCACCAAATCAAAAGTGTAAATAGGAATAAGCAAAGTTAAAGCGAACTCTTCATTTTAATTTTAGTACGAGACTTCAATCTAAAAGGGAGTTAGTTCCGTTAAATCATCAGCTAAGGTAAGCAGTTAAATCTTAAGACTAAGTGCCTGATATAAGAATAACAAATGCTACTCTAATCAAAAAAGAAAAAAAAAATGAAAAAAGTGAATACGTGACATTGCAAAACAAGAACATGATCTTCTGATCAAGAATACTTAAAAAGCTAATGTCTGATCTAATCATACGAATGCCCAAGTCATCTGGAGTGGCAAGTAAACCTCTAAAGACTTTGTCAGAGACAAGATTTAACATGCCTTATGTGCACCTTTTCATGCATAGAAATTACATTATAAAATTCCAGAGTCTTGCTACAAGCAAGAAAGCCATGTAAAGGCAGATGTTCAGTAACCTAGAATTCCACAACCGTTTACAAAGATAATAAAGAGTTCACACTATTCACCTTCGAATGAATAAGAACAAAAACCATACGGTAGTGCGATTTTTGAAACAATAACTTTAAGGTTATTCACTGTTCAAAGTGGAACAGTGAACAATACTAACAAAACAGGAAGGGAAATCACAGATTTTGCGATGTGTCGTTACCTATTTCTAGCATTTCCTGCTCCTAAGTTCTTAATATAATCAGGCATCACCTTCGAGGTCCAAGACCTAAACCACATCATCTTTCCTCGTCCAAAAATATGTACTTAATATTATGACAAAAAAATAATATAGGATGGAAACAGAACCTTGAACTTTGTGGTACTTAGAATTGGTATAAAAGTGTTTTGGAAAGAACCCAAGTTCGTTACCAAGCACATTTAGACATTGTCTTTTGCTACATGTAGCTCAGAATTTAATGCTGTCTTTCTCCTTCCAATAACCAGAGTATATAGTTCTCCTACTTAATACATAACCTTCAAGAACTAGGGGCCAATAAATCCTAGATAAGTTGGTAAGGCACCTACCATTGGGTTAGGTCGTCATACTTTCAATTTTCAAACCCTCCATCTCTAATGCACAAAACAATAAAACCGAAGAATGGGATTTATCTGAATTTTTGTTTGATGCATCATATGCAATCTAGGTTATATTATAATAAGCATGGATTTCAAAACAATCTGCACGTCCCTGCCGACCTATACATACCTTGCCAATAGGATCACAACAGAATACATGTAGTGTCAACACAGCTTGCGCCATAACTGGCAAAGCCCATGACAACACTAACCGTGCTAGACACTGGCATGGTAATCCATAAATAAGAAACGCCATGCAAAGTCATTTTGTCGAGGAAAAAACCCAACTCCAAAACACTACTGAACATTTTCAGGCCTCGCCTAGTGATGTTAGGCAAGCAAGCAAAACACTATGTTTAGATAATGGCTTAGACGATCATAACTGTCTAATCAACAAGAATATTGTGTGACAAAAATAAATCAAGGAAATGTCTAGAATGCCTGCTTACTTGCGGGAGGAAATATTTTTGTCGACATGCTCCCTAGAAACCAATCCTCGTAAGTTTCCTAGAAAAACGTCATAACCTGAAAGGTGATATAATGGAAAAAGATGACTATAGCTTCATCAGCATAAATACTGGAGGTGTATATTGATTCTAGACTCATGTATACAAACCTTGATCAAAAGCTGCAAATGCCGGAGAACCAACAACACCATTGGACACCCAACTAACAGAAGAAGATCACATCTATAATTAAATTACGAGAACAAGAAAAGGAAACATATAACTCTAGATTTGAAAGTTATAGCAGACAAAAAGTAATCAATAACTTACCTCATAGACGAATCCAATATTCCATGCTGTAGATATACAACCTTTGCTGAACCTCGCCTGTAAAAGTGAGTTAAATAGCCATGTATATATAGGGACATGACATAATTTACATGAAAAAAGTGCCAATAATAAAACCGAGGCAGGTGAACAAAATTATACATAGAAATAAAACCTTGGAATTCTCTCTAGAAGTAGCACATATCCATCCGAAGTTACCAACTGAATAGCTTCATAAGGATACCTGAAAAGGTAGTTGCATTATGATCAAGACCAACGCCAATATACATTTTCAATGGCCTTATGTGCACTAAGAACCAACAAGAGATTAATATCATGACTTGAGGTTTACCACAACATCAACATGGAGTAAGAAAACATATATTAACAGATTTGTGCTTTTCCAAAGGTCTTAATTGGAGTAAGAAAACATATATTAACAGATTTGTGTTTTTCCAAATGTCTTAATTACAAACCTTTATACCTAACACGATCAAACCAAACTCCGAAAACACTGTCCTCACTGAATAGTGCCTAATACCGCTACTCAGTCTGGAACATCTTTAACTGCCTCTTCTTCTCGTATCTCTCCAATTCTACATAAATCTTCTTAGCATACTAAGGATCTGTGTTGACAATTAGTAAAATAATCATATTTTACTTTATCACAGTGCATTATGTTACAAATTATAGGACTTCTTGATAACCTAAAGGTAAACCAGGATTTCTAGGATTCACATATCAAAATAGTAAAACAACACTAAAAATATCATATTTTCCTTATCTTATGATCTTTTAGACCCAATTACAATATGCACTCATTTCTTCCTTAGGCATCTCAAAAAATTATTACAAGCTTAGGCAAAGGTAACTTTCATCATGACAAGCATTTTGCTCAGATGTGCCAAGGCATTAGTGTTTGCTATTGCTGTGACTATAGACTATATAGTTTGCACCAATGTTTACTTTGTTGGCCAGTAAGGACTGGTACAAGCTGGCAAATGTCATGCCAGTGAGCAACCGACACTGGCACTGTGGTCAACACATGGATTTGCACTTTTGTGCTGACCAGCACCAGGACGGAGTTTTAATGGTCCGACACGGAGTTTCAAAATTTTACAAAACTCGTTATGTTTGATGCTTAAAATAATTATTTTCAATCTTGATTGCCCAAACAACTCTCAATCCACCCAAAAGGGCAAAAGCGAATCCCAGGATGGAATGCCCATGTCGTAATCATTAAAACTCCATGTTGGCCCATGCAGCCCATGCTCGTTCATGCCGGCTAGCAGCACGGCAGGTGTCGCTGGCATGGTACTACTGCTTTGAACACTCACCAAACAAGAGTTTAGGTTATGATTAGTGAACACATAACAAGTGTGTATCTCATGAGCATGCTGTATGAGTAATGTTTTGTGTAACTTTCACATAGGTAATTATCAACCTTATTAAGATCCTAACTTGAATTTTTACATTACGCTTTTGCTTCTCTGCTAATTTGTGGTTAGGCTTCAAAGTATACATGAATATAGAAGGTGCAACATTTACTTTGCTTCCATTGCCACATTCTTGGTCTTTGAAATGAGTGCTTATGAGTTTGTTTTACTTTAATTTGATCTTCACCAGATCCAACCTAGACTCGAGTATATTCTGTTGGGTCGGAGTTTGACCCAAGCTGAACCGAGTTCACCTTCTAGACCGAACAAAGTCTTCCTTAATATGCCCAGATTATACCTCAGTATGGTTCAGATATTCCTGTGTGATTTGAACTTCCGTGAACAATCAATTAGATGAAGAATAGACGCCCCAAGCTATGCAAGAATAATACCATAGTGTAATGAAAAAAAAGTCCAACAAGAGTGTGAGGGGATGCAATCCCAGGAATCATCTCTACGAGGAAAATCAGTATGATCCAATACCATAAATCATTCAAAAATATGTTTAGAATCTGTATGCATCTTTTCATCATTTGCACAACGATGACAATATGCTGCTACATGAGTTATGTTGAGTCAGCTAAATAAGTACCAGGTCCTAATAAGGTTAAATTCAACTAGAAAACATAAAGTGAGCATTACCCAAGTTCAGTTATGACATCTTGACATGTTCGTGAATCCATGTTCAAAGACTGGTGAAAAGTGGTCTGCCTCTGAGTTGGAGTTGGATCAGAATCACCAAGAGAAGCACTAGGAACAGCAACATTCACATCACCAACAGAGCTATCTTCGCTGCTGGAGCTATGAGAAGAAAATGATCCAAACAATGTTCGGAAAACTTCAGAAGGGGAAAGGAGAAAATGTGCTGCCTTATGAACATTGTCAAAGACTGCCTCGATGAATATCTCAATTGCTAGGTGGAGATCCTGCATGCATTTATGTTTTATATAAGAAACTAAACATCTTGAGAAGCTAACCAAAACCTTGAGATATCCAAAAAACAAAGAAAGAACAGAGCATTTTCCAAATAATAGGAAAATTGGAATCAAAGATAAAAGGTCAGATCATGGGCTTTTAGCTAGATAACTTGTTAAATGACTAGTATCATTCATACCTCAATAACTCCACGCCTCCTATCAGTGGTGTGGTGAACCACGTGATCCTTCATAAGAACCGATCTCATAGTAAGATGAAGGCTTGACAATTGACGTTCAGGCATGTTACTAGAGGCTTTTCCAGCTCTCCAAATTTGAACTTTGTGATAGATGATAATTGGGATCCTCACAGCAAATGCTGCGGGCCATAATATCCAGGATAACAAGCACTTGGTCAGGTGTGTTAAACGTCTATCATATCTAGCAAAACTGCTGATGTGGGAAAAATGTGACACTTGAGATGATGGAGATGCAGGCCACACGTTTTCATCATTATCTTCATCCCCAGATAAATATTCTACACTTGAGGTGTCAGAATCGACAGAAAGTTCATGAATAAATTCGTTGAAAGAAGAAACACCACTGTGCATCATCAGAAATGATCACCCAATTAGCAACGGAGCAAATAACTAATTGCCTTCAGCAGAAAAGAACAAATGACAAAAAAAATAGTTGTGATAGTATACATTTTGCAATCTATAAGGCAACATTTTTGTCCTCAAAATAGAACAAAAAAAGAAATTTACTCGAGCTGGGAATTAAATATATGGACAGGAGAAGGGTAGACAAGAGCCAGCATTGATTAATATCCTTAATAAGGTTATCAAATAAGAGCGTGATATTACTTCTAACCACTGGAATATTAGTGGCTAAGTGCACACATCAATGGTCAGGACTTGTGGCCTCCAGTGAAGGCCACAAGTTTGATCCCCAACTGCAGCCGTTTTATGGCAGAAATTTATGGCAGCCATCAATGGCGCGACTTATGACGTGGAAGTGAGCGCGGATTACTGCACAAAGATGTAGAGAGTCTGCTAACTTGTAGTGGTACATTTACACCCCTAAGCCTGGTAAATAGGCTTGGTTTAGCTTCTTAATTGAATAAAACTCTAATTAGGTTATCTTGCCTAGTTTGCTTTCCTATTTAGACTAGACTCATTCTTATTTGATTGAACTAGGATTTACGTCTTTAAAAACCTACTTTGTAACCCTAAAAGGGACTTTTGCTATTTTCGTCCGAATTTTGGATTATTTTTCTCCCCTCTTGGAGTTTCAAGAGCTTTTGCTACTTTCTACACCTTCCACCTACGTCACATTCAACATCTTAATTTGGTGGGGTATATTCCATGGATGTTTCTCAGTTTTGTCACTTGAGTATAAGAATAATAAGAAACCCTATCAGAGTAACTAGCTTATAACATCTTCATCACTAACCACAACAAACTGCTAATAATACTTATGATTCTATGATGCCTCCACAAATGAGTATTTGTTAATTTATCTGACAAGTGAGGCATGTGGTAGGTATTGCCAGATTTCACTGTTGTTACTTCATCTGCGGTTCTTTCTGCTATTTCATCTACGTGTCTTACTTTCAACATACATCTCTCTGTTTGCATTGAACTTGAAAGCAGAACAATGCCTCAAATTATAAAAGTCGAAAGTTAGCAAGAATACTGTGCTCTCTCTTCAGATGGAAGTTTCCAACCACAAAAAGGTCTAGGTTTGTGCAATTCATAAATGAAGAGCAGAGCATCAAGTTCCTTTCCTTCGTAATATATTATGAATGATAAAGAAATTTACAGATTTCTAATTCGATAAACACCATTCAACTAAAAGAGCATTTATATGGAAGGAAATTAAGCATATCCCAAACTTGCATACAGAAATTTGTCATAAAGGACAAACAAGTTGGTCTTACTTTTCCATCCAACGACGAGGTCCTCGAAAGGTGGGTCTTAGCTCCCACCCATTGAGACCTTCCAAAATGGTAGCCTTCCCAGGCAGTAGAGCCAAAAGAAGAGCTGAGAAGCCATTTATCAGTCTAACGATGTTGTTTAAAGATTCATAAGTGAATATCTTCACAGATCTGCAAAGATAGTAGATAAGTCACTTAAAATCTTCCAGTATCCATGGAGCATCAAGGAGCTAGCAGTAGCAGAAGAGCATAGGCACGAGCAACCACAGAATTAGAGCATAAAAGTACGTAACAAGAGAACATAGATTGAATGAGTAGAACACAAATCCTTGAATTATTTCCTTGGGATAAAAAACTCTGAAGTTTGCATTCTTAATGATAATTTTGTCCTATTACAATGGGATGTGCAAAATAGTAGATGCCATGACAGGACAAGAACAACGAGAGAGAGGTATGTTCTATATCTCGGTGCTGTTGATGGCTTGAAGTAAATTGTTACCTGAATTCTGAAACTTTATGCCATTCAGATGCAATTTCTCTAGCAAAACATATTATCGTTACCTTATTTTTGAACTCTTCGAACTCTTCGATAGGGATGGCGACATAAAGAAGGTTGTTTCTATTGCTTTAGCTTTTAGTCCTTTTTTATCTGTCAATTGGACATTAAAGCTGTGGAAAATTCCCTCTCTATCCCAAATAGTTTTTGATAGGGATCTAGAAGATGTCAGGTAGGGATCTAGAAGATGTCAGGTTGCAATCAAGTTAATAGCAATCACATATATTACTCCAGCTACCATCATGACGGCTAGAAAAATTGAATAGGACGGCTAGAAAAATTGAATAGTGAGATAATAATGTTTTGATATTGCACAGGACAGTTCTAGATTTTGAGGTAAACATATACAAACAGCAATATTTGGACTCTATATAGCAGAGAAGAACTCTTCCCAACATCAAATCAAGCTTTTGTGTTGAATGTGTATCAGTAATAGTTAAGTGCTGCAGTGTGACCTCAACAAATCAATGAAAGATAGGATAAAAGGTTAAAAACACATATGAGGATGTCCGATGATATCACCATATCCTTGTTTAATGTCTAATGCAATTGAATAGCTTATCTTTAATCAATCGAAAACAAAACTAACAACCAAATATCACCAAATCTGACTCAAGTAGATGATACCTTTTCAAAAGGAAATTCTCCAATCCTAACAGCCCTTTCTAGTAAAAACCTATGAGACCCTTCCAACATGAATCTTTGGAGTGGCCAATCACATTTAGGCTGCATTTAGTTGGGGACTAGATATAAACTTATCCATATCTGATATAAAATGAAAACCATCCCAAGCAACTTAAACACTTTCCGAAACAAATGCCCAACCAAACACATGAATACAATTGTGAATTGCTTATTCTAGAAACAAATATGCCTACCCTTTGATCCTAAAGGTATGAATACTCAGTCTCTCCATTCGTACTTTTCATGGTTTAAGGCGAACAATGGCCTTCACATATTGTCAAGCACATTCTTCAACAGAGGATAAGATAGTCTCTCTGAATCTGTGCCTTCTAATTTAAAAGTAATAATGCTCTTACAGTTAATAATGGACACAATCTCAGCCCAGGAACAATCAGTCATCCCAACAATAAAATACCAAAGCAGCTAACTTTGGCCGTCCCATGATTGACTCTTCTTCAATTTATCAACTCCACAAACACATTTACTTTCTTGTTTGCTTTACTTTCTTCCCACTTCCACAGAAAAACAAGTCAATTTAACGTCCATAAGAATGCAATAGCTCATTCTCGGCGGTCATCAAAGCCGCAAAGTTCCATCCATATGAAAATGGAACCCATGTCCGCGAGATTTCGGACACATACCCCGACCGTTCTTTTATCCGACAAATTGAACATGTCAACCAACAACAAGGGACCTCAATCCATGAAAAGAAAAACACTATGCACACGCATGAATAATCATGGCTAATTCCCTCTCTAGGCAATTCTGCAACGAAAGCAACCAAACTCTTCACACCTATTCCTCAAGGCAGTGATCAAGAACTCAGAGAAACGAAACAAACATCCATCCACAAACGACCACAACGAACAAAGAATTTCCGAATCAGCGTTAAAAGAAAAGAAACAAGACCCAATTATAGAAAGAAGCAGGAAGAAAGGGAACCCACTCCTTGGTGACGGCGAGAAGGTGATCGACGAAGCGCTGCAACATGATCGACGAAGGCACGATCCAACGAGAGAGAGTGACCCAATCCGGATGGAAAAGGGTTGGCCAGAGAAAGAAGAGGTCGGGGATGAGGAAGGAGAGATCGGGAGAGAAAGAGAGGGAAAGAGAGAGAGAGAGAGAGAGAGAGACAAGGAATGCCTTTCTATTTAGGTCGGCTCGGTTTTTGTTTCTTTTTTATTGCATATATCATCCGCTACGGTTATAAACAAAATTTTTATTATCTATGAGAGAGAATGTTCTAATAAAACCTTGACGTGATAGCCTAGATTAAGAGATTTTAATGAGAATAAGTTATTAAATGATTATTAGAATGAGATTTATAATTATACATGACTAATATATATATTCGACATTGGAGCTACGTAATACAGTCATTTTGACGGTGATGGAGATGAAGATGCCGACGCCGAGGCCGAGGCGCAAGTTGCTGAAAAATAATCTATATATAAAAAAAAGAGAAATTTTTACTTTGTGACGGAGGGGATCGGGTCGTGTCGGCGAGTCGAGTCGGCCGGCAGCCCAGAACCGATATAGATGCGGAGAGAATAGCTTTGACATGTGGCGGTCTTGACGCGAATTGGTTGATTAAAATCCAAGACACGCAAAGGTGTGACTTGGTTTAGACGGCGTCGGTGACCCTCTGCTTGCTTTGTTTATTAGTTATTAGGAAGAGGCTGCTTTGGCAGAATATTTGTGAATTTTTTGTCATTTTAGGCCCATAGTGTTGACTGTTGGGTCTTTTTTATTTGAAAAATGATTCCATGTCGACCGCCACATGGGTTAGTATGTTGCCGACTCTGAAGTGGTGCTCAGGTATTGAGTAATCTTTTGCTGGCATGACAGATGGATCAACACCGGTGGATTAACGATGTCGGCGGATTAGAGGAAATGAATCGGAGGAGTCCTGATGTGGCGATGGGTAAGCTTTTGCTAATATGATAGATGGATTAACACCGGTGGATTAACGAAATTGACGGATTAGAGGAAATGAGTCATAAGAGTGAGGATCATGGGAGATAAGAGGGCACCTTAGGAAGAAAATAAAAAAAAAATCAGGGGAAAAAAAAATTACGTCATGTCACCAGAAGACTGACTAATGCGCCGCATCAAGTTTTTTTTTTTTTTTTTAATAGTTAAGCACGGTAGTGAGGAGAGTACAGGCGAGTGAGAGAGGGTATCAACTTTTAAACCCAAACCTTCACATCTAAGCTGTCATACCAGACAAGTTAGAGGAGGTTGGTTGCGCCGCATCAAGTCGGTAAAATGCCGAGGACTCTTTTTACTTTTGGAATTGGATCCTTCCCTTCTTGTTTGTTGACTTTCTTGAGTCGCCTCCTTTTTTTTTAGACTTAAATGCTGTTATCCATTTCTGACGTGACGACACATCTATTCGTAACTTTTTGACACCATCTTGGGTTGTGAAAGTCATTAGAAGGAAGACTTCAAAACCTATAGCGTTTATTTAAACAAAAATTACATATTTAAACCTTCAATGCGCGAGAAAGAAGACTCCTAAAAATCTCACTTTGTTTCAATCGCCAATATCCTCATTTAACTATTTGAATTTAAGATTTTTGTTGAGATAAAAGTCGTAGATTGTCATTTAAGACTACGCACAAATTTGACCCACCGACTGATAGTAAATGCAGTATTCCAGGGCATTGGTCAGGATAAAAAACTTAAGCGACAGCAGTGCTTTTCTCATAACCAGTAGTGCTTTCTCATAACTAGTAGTGCTTATTTGCTTCAATCGCCAATATTGTGCCCGTGTGCTGGGCCTGGTTAGAGCTCGGCAGGACAGGCCCGGCACGAGGCCCCTCACGCGCCTTGGCCGGCCCGGCCCACTGACACCTCTAAGGACTTTTTCAGAAGAAACTTAAGGGGTGTTTGGTTATTTGCATCAGTTGATGCATTGCATCGCATCAGTTGATGCAACTGATGCATTACATACGTGTTTGGTTGCTTGTATCAACTGATGTAGTATCAGCTAATTTTTTGTTTGATTAGCATGTATTGCATCAGTTGATGTAGCCAATCAAACGTCGTCGCCGCTGCCGCTCGCTCACCTCCGACGACCTCGTCGGCAACTACCACCACAGCACCACCCTCTATCTCCCTCATCTCTCATCTCCTCCTTCCTCCTCAAAAACCCGTGGTCTCCTCTCCTCCCTCCTCAAGACCCCGCGGTCTCCTCTCCTCCTTCCTCCTCAAGACCCCACGGTCTCCTCTCCTCCTTCCCAAGCTGTCACCTCGAGCTCGGCCGCCGCTCGAGACCCCTCCCCCTCACTCGAGACCACCTCCCACGGCGTCTCCACATTCCCCGCCAACGCCTTGACGTCGCCCGGCCTCCCTCCTCATCTCGATCTCCCCCAAGCTCCAAGCCTCATCGGAACCCAGCGCCGTCACCACTCAGCATCGTTGTCTCCGACCACCCCTCTACCAACCGCCTCCAGATCGGACGCCCCCTCGCCTCCATGCGCCCGATCCGACGATCCATCCTCGTCCTTGACGTGCGGCTCGTCCCCTCCACCGGATCCAACGCCGCCTCACTCAGATCCGTCACCAATCGGCATCATTGTCTCCAACCACCCCGCTCCCAACCGCCTCCAAATCGAACGCCCCCTCACCTCCACTCGCCTGATCTGACGCTCCATCGCCATCCTCGATGTGCGGCTCATCCCTCCACCGGATCCAATGCCGCCTCACTCAGATCCGTCACCACTCGGCATCGTTGTCTCCGACCACCCCGCTCCCAACCGCCTCCAGATCGCCGCCGAGCTTGGGGAAGGAGAGGGGAAGGATCGCCGGTGATCGGGTGAGAGAGAGAGAGAGCAGCAGAGAGAGCATCGGTTAGAAGGAGAGAGGGGAAGGAGGGAAGAGATGAGGGGAAGAAGGTGATGCATCACGTGGCATCACGTGAGATGCATCTCCTGATGCAGCATGAAGTCACTTTTTTGCATCTCCAGATGCAGCATCAGTTGATGCATCTGGTCAACCAAACACATGTTTGGACCATGATGCTGCATCAACTGATGCATGCATCTGTTGATGCATGCAACCAAACGCCCTCTTAAAATCTACATGTTCAGTAATCTGAACCAAAAGCCTGCATGGTAGAAGAAGATGGCCATGCAGTCTCAAAGAAAGGCTCCAGCGTCTCTGCTTAGCTGTTGCCTCGTTTGAGGAAATGCACCTAATGTACATCCCAAGAGACGACAATGAAGAGGCGGACCAACTTGCGAAGGCGGGCGCAAAGAAAACGGCCCAGTTTTGCAATCTAGTGCTCTGATGTTTGGGTGCTAAACCCAAGTTTGTTGTTGTACTTTGTTTCACCAGCCTAGGAGCCTTCACCTCATGTCTCAATTCGTCAAAAAAAAAAAAAAAAAAAGAAGTAATCTGAACCAAAAAGAGACTTCATATGTACTTTGTAGTCCTCCCTAACTTCCATATTTAAGACTTCAATACAGGTATATTTCTCACATAAAGCTGACAACAAATACTTACATTGGCGAGATATGTGCTTCTCACTCTTATGCCTCAACTGATACACTTCCATCAGAGTGCAAAAGTAGGTAGAGAAAAACTTAGTTTATAATCAGAAAAGAAGAAGATTAGACAAACAAAATTTCTTCAACTTAGGTTCGAGGATGTTGGCGAAGAAGAATCAGCTGCATTATCATTTGTATCTTGTTGCCTGCCTCTTCCCTCTGAAATGCACGAGCCAACTGAAGCTCTTTCTTCCTGCATCTTGCTCCGCTGCTGCTTCAACCTTGCTTCTGAGGGGTGCGATGCAACGGGGGCGTAGATTCTGTGTTTGGTTGGGCTCGGCTCTTTGCTTGTCTCCGCTGCTGGAGGAGCCACCGCTGCTGCTGCTGCAACATACTCTGGTGGTTGGACTAATATTCCGCCAACAAGAAGAAACTGGGTTGGGAGGGGAGTACTGTTGCTTCTGCTTTGTGATTCTACACTTGGCCGACGCGTATGCAAGCGATATTTCTGAGCGAAATTCAGCATCCAAAAGATTAGTAATCTACAAAATATATATCCAAAAGATGTTTTCTTTGGCCAATTTGAGTCCAAAGAAAAATATTTTTGCTGTTCGAGTTTATGATCGATGTTTTAGCAACAAAAAAAACTGAGAGCTATTTTCAATAGCATAGAGCAGTCCATTCTTATGCAGTAAATGAAGAGGATGCAAGTAATTTACAATCGAACAGAGGTTAATGAAAATAATTGAAGAGGTAATAATTTTACAGAAGAACAAGATATCCATTTCATGAAATGCAAAGTTCAGAGGGATAAAGGACCATGGAACTCGCAACAAGTATAAGAGCAATGAGCATTTCCAGTCCTGATCATAAGCTCAGACTCAAGTGAAGGAAATTTCTTTCTTGTGATATAAATATCAACTTGGTGGCCAGTCAATTCAAACATGCATGAAGAGAGCACATGAAACTATTCCAGGAATCAACAAACAGTATGTTCTGGAAAAATCATAACTTATTTACCTCCGGGATCATCACCAATCTGGGTAATCTCAGCATATACCCAGATGAGTAGATGACAATGACTCTGGCCTTTAAAACAAATGCACGGGCCGGTAAATTGCATGCTTCCTATTCCCATTGGTGCGATTGCAAGTGTATTTATACTTTCTTACTCGAGTGATTGGTTGTCACACAATTATGAATAATTACTTCCACGGAAAGAAAGAAGAGATCAAATCACCTGCAAATGGCTCTTGACCTCGTCGTTGGTCAGCCCATCCACCTTCATCAATTCCCTTATCTGCTTTGGTGTTGCAGCTGCAAAGATACCCCAGTTATTTTCCATCATCAGCACTGCTAATCTTACTTTTACCGATTTCATAAGGCTAAGCATCCCTCAAACTGATTCAGACCAAACAATGGAGTGCGCTGCTGGCCGTGCCGACGGCACATAACAGTGTCGACACTCAGCACAGATCCGTGCCATCGGCACGGAGTCTGTTCAAGAGAACAATATAGCCGGCATGAATCCCATGCCGAGAATTTGCATTGCAGGATATGTTTTTGGTGGGCACGGGTCGGGCCGATCGGCACAGCATCCATGGATCAAACAACTGCTTACCATGAGAGCCACCAAGCTGTTGGAGGGCATGCAAGAAGCGGCGATGCAGCTCTGGAGACCAGCATCGCCTCGCCTTCCTTCGAGCTCGGTTTGATTGAGACTGGCCCTCCTCCACCTCATTGCCATCAAAGTCGATGTCGCTATCTCCTCGAGTGGTTGTTTCTGCTGTCGAGCTTGCTGCCGGCGCCGCTGGAGTCAACGGCGCCGACATCCGCGCATGCTTGTCTCTCTTGAAAGGCTGGAAACAACCCTCTTTCTCCTTCAAATTCACGGCGACCGGCGGCTTGCTCGAAAGATCCTAATATGCCAAAGAAAGAATATTACGAACAATTATCACCGGTAAGACCAAAATTATTAAGCAAACTTGGTGAAAAGATTAGTCTTTTCACCTCCCCTGTGAGGGGTTCGGGATCGCCACTCCAGAGCTGAGAGGATCCCAGGCCCAGCCAGCCCGGCTTGTTATCCCCCACCATAGTCACCGTGGCAGTGCGCTTCCCCTCCGCCTCTTTCGTCGAACAAGAAGAGCTCGGCTTTGACGGGATAAACTCCTCCATAAACGGCGGCGGCGCCGACGCGTCGCTCATCCCCGGGGCTTCCTCCCGCGCGATCTGCTGCTTACAGCCCTCGATGGCTGGCCAGAAACCCCACAAATATCATCAATAAAAGATCATCATACACAACACGCCATGATCGAATTCCCCCGAGAACAAATGAATCAATATATAATACCTTGCGTGACGAGCTCCAAACACAGGGGAAGCTCTCGTTGGAAGACTAGAATCTTGCGCCGCTCCTCCTCGAGCGCCTCCAAGCATTCCTGGCACCGCCGCGCCGCTGACCTCTTATCATCATCCATGCCCATCCTTCAATGCATCCACAGATCCTACGAAAGTATTGGAGACGACGATGGATTCCGAGCATAGAATGGTTGAGAGAAAATGGAATGAAGGATGGAGAGACGGAGAAACAGAATTAAAGTCGGGCCGTCGCGTATAAAACGGAATCTTCTACAAGTGGGGCTGGGGATATCCGGTGTCGAGATTCCGCATCTTTTTAGGAGACGAACGCCGGCATTATTCTGGTAGTTTCTTGGTTTAGCTTTAATGGTTAAAAAATCGAGAGACCTCCAATGTAGCGCCCTAGCGTGCGAAAAGATTCCTGTGGGGCAAAATTTATAAACGAAGCATATGTTAGTCATGAAAATAACCATTTGACATATCGGCAAGATCAATGATAATTTCATAAATAAGACGAAATTGACATCAAATCATCAATATCTTTGGCTTTGACATAATTACGACACGTTTGGTTCGCACAAGGAATGGGAATAGGATTGGGATTGGGATTAGGAATAGGAATGGAATGGGAATGGAATGGGATTGGGATTAGGAATGGGTTATTACCAAGGTGATTTTGTGATATCAGGATTGGGAATGGGAATGAAGCATTACCATGTTTGGTATAGAAACAGAAGCATGGGAATGGAATAGGAATGAAGTACAAATGACTAAAATAGCCTTGGTATTTAACTGATCACATGCATACTATGTATTACTTTTATACTGTGATGCATAGTTGTTTAGCGCTCTTCACACATAATCAACCTAAAGACATCTATCTGGGTCATAAATATTTTACAAATCTGTCACGGATAGTTCATAACGATCATGCCAATTTATGGGTCATCATTTCTACTCATGGAGTTGTAATACAATGCAGTTGCCAATGGTCCCAGATTTCAAATTGCAATTCAGTTCACATTAGACAAGGCAGAAAATCAGAGAAGCCAAAGTTCAGTATACATCATGAAGTAGAAAACCACATTTTGGCATCACCTAATGCAAGCTTTAATTTCACACGGCGGCCTATCAAGAAGCTGTCGTGTCAATCTAGTTTTGAATCATAAAAATACCCAATAAAGGTGATTAGAATTAATTTCTTGAGAATTCGAATGAAGCCCCTGGATAAATCTGAAGTAAGTTACAGAGCAAGCTTTTCGGATGATAAAAATGCCAGCCATATCATGAATTGTTCATGAATTTTCACACCATTTTCTGCAAGGATAATCCATGCATGCATCAAGTCACTGTAAGAAGAGAACCATTTCTAGCCTGTAAGAGAGCACACCTGCGTACCCTATAAAGGGAAATTCACGCTATACATAATTAGAAAGCATTTAAAATTGACTACAACCAAGTCCATGTTTGGCATAAATTAACTACAATAATACTAGGAAGAGAATTTGATTCCATGTAGAAATGATAGCTGCATACTTTCTCCTGAGCATCAATTTTCTAGTTGAATTCAAACGAGCCATAGCTGCATATGACTTATAGTCAGAGACAATCTAATAATAGGTAACATAATCGACTGCACTTAAAACCATCTTTGTCAGACAAACATGAACTCAGCTAGATATATACATTATCTCATCTAGATAGAGACAAACATGAACTCAGCTATATACACATTACAAACTAATCATGCACTTAAAACTTAAAACTAATCATGCACTTAAAACTTAAAACTAATCATGCACTTAATCATGCACGTACAGTGGAAAGGAGAAAAAAAATGAGAAACAGAGTGAGAAGCAGAGTAGAAACAGAGGAAAGGTGACCATCGCCGGAGGAGAGAGGTCGGGGGAGAGGACGCCGGAGGAGGAGAGAAAGAGGGGAGGATAGGAGGGACGGGGAGGCCATGGGAGTTGACCCTGTGCCATGGCCGCATGCCGATGAGGTTGGGGAAAACCTCCGGGAGATGAGTGTGAACCAGGTGATGGAAATCCATTGCCGGAGGAGAGAGGTCGGGAGAGAGGACACCGGAGGAGGAGAGAAAGAGGGGAGGAGAAGAGGGACGGGGAGAGGACGCCCGAGGGAAGAGAAAGAGGGGAGGAGGAGAGGGACGCGGAGAGGAAGAGGGGAGGAGAAGAGGGACGGGGAGAGGACGCCGGAGGGAAGAGAAAGAGGGGAGGAGGAGAGGGACGCGGAGAGGACACCGGAGGAGGAGAGAAAGAGGGGAGGAGAAGAGGGACGGGGAGAGGACGCCGGAGGGAAGAGAAAGAGGGGAGGAGGAGAGGGACGCGGAGAGGACACTGGAGGAGGAGAGAAAGAGGGGAGGAGAATAGGGACGGGGAGAGGACGCCGGAGGGAAGAGAAAGAGGGGAGGAGGAGAGGGACGGGGAGAGGACGCCGGAGGAGAAGAAAAAGAGGGGAGGAGAGGAGGGACGGGGAGGCCATGGGAGTTGACCCTGTGCGGCCTGGACTTAAACGAGCTCGTGTGCGTCGCCGGCGCGCACACGCACGTCGACGCCACCCCTGCACCATGGCCGCATGCCGACGAGGCGGAGGAAAACCTCCGGGATATCAAGGAGGCTCCATGGAAAGCATCGACAGAGAGGACGCCAGAGGACGAGAGAAAGAGGGAGGAGAAGAGGGACGGGTAGGGAGAAGAAGAAGAGAGGAGAGGGGAAGAGGGAAAGGGCATACCTCCACCGATGACCACCAGCAAGTCGGGATCAAGAGGACGCCGGAGCCGCAAACTGCGCTTCGAGCCTCGACAGTGATCACGCGGAAGAGGGTTTGGGAGAGAGAACGCCAGGGAGATAAAAGATCGCAGGAGAGAGAGTCTGATCAAAGGGTAGATTAGTAATTGCCTTTTATAATCCCCCGATCGCCCGGAACGGAATGAATCAGTCCGGGGTATGAGATGGGAATGGTCTATTCCCAAGTTGTCAGGAATGAAGCATTCCATTCCTGACATTAAGTCCCAACCAAACATGGGAATGGGATTTGACTTGGGAATTGACCATTCCATTCCCAAGTTTTTTGCCCAACCAAACATGCCGTTAGAGTATTTTGACCATAACTTTTACATCAAGTATCGAAATTGGCCGATTCTTGAACGATTGGACAAAGGACGAAAAGATCTACAACTTTGCTGTTGACAAGATCTTCAGATTCCATCGTTTAGAGTGTCAAACAGGCAACCAAAGTGTTTAGTGGCAAACTGGTAAATAAAGCCAAATGTCCAAATCCAATCGGCCAAATTTCTCCGTCGGCCTAATTTTCCATCGGCCAGATTCTCTATCGGCCATATTTTTGCTGATTATTTTAATAAGGCATCGATGTGTTTTGACCATTTTGGCGATAACTTTCTCATACGATGTCCAAATGACTTGGTTTTTAGACCGATGGAAAGATAATTCGACGACCTACAACTTTCATGTTCATAGTTTCATCAAATTCCAAGGTCGGCCAAATCACAGTGGAAGACAATAAGCTCTACCTGATGGCAATTTCATAAATAAATGAAGATATCGCTCAGTTATGCAGTTCTGACAATTCAGAGCAGTTCCAAAACAGTTCAAGGCAGTCTCTGACAGTTCAAAAGTGGTTAACGGAAACTCTATAAATAACCAAGAGGAAGAAGGAAAACGGGTCCCGTCCATCAAAGCAAACCAGCTTTTTATCTTCATGTAGCCTTTTTACATTTATTATCAATATAGCCTTTTAAATTCAACAATGAAGCTTATCTTTCTTTTAAATTCCTGCAACCAGTCCTTTATTTGTAGGAGTAGTGCTACACTAATTCCATTCATAAGAGTAGATCCACCTAAAATAGGAGTAGATTTATCATAGAATCATCATTTTCCATCTTCCATTTTCCATTTTCCATTTCATTTTTCCATCTTCCATTTTCCATTTTCCATTTCATTTTCCATTTCCATCAACTCCATCATCAACCAAATAACTTCTTTGTACACTTCAACACCTCTGATTCGATCATTCGAAAGAGTTGAACTAAACTACAATCTCTTGATTTTTGAATGTGAAAATAAATTTTGACCTTGATTACAGTCCCGGTCAACGGTCAAATTTCTGTTCTAACAGCATAATAAATCAAGAAAAAATATTTGTATACATGGCTGTATATTGCACATGCTTACATGACCATGTATTATTTGGCTTACATGGTGGGGACCAGCGGATGTGAGTGAATCTGGAACGTTAAAAGTGGCCATGTACAATGCACATGCCTACGTGGCATGTACCTCAATCACTTCTCATACATCAAAATGAGAGATATTCTCCATGTATGTATATGGAGACAGTGAATTACATTGAATTTTTTTTAACACTGATTAATTAACAATATCAACATAAGAATATATGCATACAATACTAGTCGTGAAGGTCAATGTGTAGTTCATGGCAATGGCATCTCCAATACCACTATCAGCAGTAGAAGCATAGTCATGTAATCATAGGACGAATAGGAAGTCAATAACATATATTCGGTTCAAAGATGGTGAATAAATAATCTATGTTTCGGTATCGATAAATCGAAAAAATAACAAAAGTTCAATTGGATATGACAGATAATTTTAGTAAATAACGGCTATGAGAAACCGAACACGATACCAAAGTTCGGCTTAGGAACGCTGAATAACGTTCAACTTTTCCTAACCGAACGTGGCATCCTATATCGGTTTCATGAAGCTGAAAACAAACCAAAAAGTCGGCTTCGCAAGACCAATAAATAATGAGTTCGGCATTGAAAGACCGAACTTTATAGAAGATCAATCGGCCTGGTTTGACCGATCAATTCGTGATCCATCAGGTTTTAAAAAAACAAACGGAGTAAAAATGATCATACTGTTGACTTTTCCTCCTATGAGGATGACGGCAACATTGGATTGGATTGGATCGATCCCTTCTTTAAGAGAAGGATCGATCTAACCTCTCATATTATCAGCCGATCGATCCGTCTCTCAGAGAGGGATCGATCCTACTTGGTAAACAAAAGAGACAGTGAGCATGGTTTCGTAAGGGTCGGGGTCGGATCAATCCGCAGATCGATCCTACTTCGGGATGTTGGAATTTTGAGGACGGATCGATCGCTCCTACATAGTGGGATCGATCCGACTCGGGAATTCTGGAATTCCTCGATCTCGTGCATACTCGGATCGATCCTTCCCTTGAGTAGGATCGATCCTTCTCTCCTAGACGGGCAGATCCGACGGCTCAGATTTAATCCGGATTTGTGTTTATTGGAGGCTATAAATAGAGTGCTTTTAGGGTTTCTCTTTGTGGTAGAGATGTTTATTGGAGGTGTATGAGAGGTGTGAGAGTAGGCAATCCTAGAGAGAGATATCTTTGTCTCTGCTAGGGTTTGGGCTTTGTAATATCTCTCTCATAGTGAAGATTTCCTCTGCTGCCCGTGGTTTTTTTCCTTCCAGTTGTTGCTGGTAGGTTTTTCCACGTAAATCCTTATCTCCACTTTTTCCTTTTCTTTGTGGTTTGGTTGTTTCTCTTCCGCTGCGACATCCCCGTATCTATCTGGCGTATCTCCGGCATCGCCGGGACCCCTTAGATTCCCCAACACATACCTTATGCGCGGGCGGCATTTCGTCCATATCATCGAGAGAGGATTTGTCCTCCGAATCCAGCATTGCCGCCGTTTTGGACAATTGATTTGGGTGGAGGATGGTTTAAGTGGAGGTAAATGACGTTGAGAATCTTGGTTTTGACTGAAGGAGGCAATGTAGGTGGGCAATATGACATGGTGTGGGAAATATTGGGAGGTGATGGGAGGCACCGGGAGACGATGGGGGTAGTGTGACCCTTAATGCGTTGTACGAGTAGGTGCCCGGAGGCAGAAGACGACCCTTAAATGTGTTGGGTTGTGGTGCACATAGTAAACAAAGATATAACATTAGGCCATTAACGCAGTTAATTGGTTATGTTAATGGGGGGTGATATGGAGATTTCAATAAGGGATATATCATCTAATAAAAAAAAATTAGTGGTGCACTTATCAAGTTGTTGTGCATGTAAAATTAACTTTTCACAAAAGATGACTCGTAGGCATTCATCTATGGCATGAATCCTAGCATTGGCATCATCTAAACGCTTCCAACCCTAACATTAATGTCTACAAGGGTATCAAGGAGTATGTCTTGTCCAAATTGGATGGGCCACACATGATTATCCCCAATAATCATAGTTTAATTTGGTGTTCGATTCTGATCATCTACGCCTTAATCTAGTTAAAACCGAACGAATATTAGACAAGGGTCAAAAAAATTCTAATCACTTTGAACCAAGGTTGTAATCGACCGAGCCGGGCTTTGGCTCGAGCGTGGCTCTTTTAGCCAGGCTCGGGCTCGGGTTCGAACCGGAGTCGAGCCTAAAAGCTCAGCTCGGATCAGGTTCAAACTCGGTTCGTGAGCTTTCGAGCCGAGCTTTTTTCTCTTTCCCTTGCTTCTCTTTCCCCGCTTCGTTTCTCCTCTTCTCATGTTTCTTCTTCCCCAATCCTCCTCTATCTCTTTTCTTCCTTCTATGTTTCCTTTCCCCTCCTTTTCTTCATCTCCTCTTACAGCCAGCAGCTAGTCCTCAGTACTCTCATGCCACCGCCCACCATCATCACTGCACGCTTCGGCGAACATGACACCCTAGTTTCCTCTCGATCTCAACGCCGGCTTAGACCAACTCCAATTCATCTTTTTCCGGGTCCGGATCCCGTCGTTCTCTTCCCATTGCCAACTTTATCATCGTTGCCCTTCGTCTTCAACACCAACAGCTGTCGTCGCCTTCCCCGCTAAAAGTCACCGGTTCCGTCTCTTGCGACAAGCATAGCCGTTCCACTGCCATCATTGACCTCAGCCTCTATCAGAGCTGCCAGTGTCATTGCCCGCCGCCACGTCTTCCTCTCCAAAATCGTGTTGGATTTTGGAGAGAGCCATAGATCGGATTGAAACCCATTGTTCACAGGATCTGATTGAGTCAGATAAGCCTATTAGATCAATTAGATCTAATTATATGATATATGACTTGAGCCTCATCGGGCCGAGCTCGCGAGCTTTCGAGCCGAGCCCGAGGTTGATCGAGCTCAATAATGAGATGGGCCTTAATCAAGGTTCGAACTCGGCTCGAGCTTAATCAGGATCAAGCTGAGCTACCCGGTTAAAACCCGCTTCGTTTACGGCCCTATTTTGAACTTGGCAACGAGCAATTTCCTAGCGTAAGATCCCCTTTTGCTAATTGTCCATTCCATTAAAAAACACAATACGACCAAAGCTCAGCTCACCGGCAAACAAAGTTCCCATTCATCTCCATCAATCAGTGATTCCGGGCAAGCCGGAAATTAAAGTCTCATCAATCTCCAGTGAGAGTAGTGGCAACACAACAACAGAAAGCACGTGACCCGGGTTAAATTTTGAACGCCCGGTGCGGAAGTGTGAACCGTTTTCCATTCATTACATTCCGCGCAAAGCAACAACCAACAACAGTAGGTCGAGGGCCCGTCTCTCGCTTATTACAACCTTGTTTTGTTCTCACCCGGCGCGAATGACGTGACCACCGCCCGCCCCCTCCCTATTCCTCTTTTATTCTCCCCACCACTCACTCACTTGTTCTCCAAACCAAACATCCCCACGTTCCTTCCTAGATACTCTCTTCGGTTTTCCTCCGTTATCCCACTCGCTTTGCTGCTGAAGCAAATGGCGCCGCCGGGGTACGTTCGCCGTCTGGCCATCGGCCTCCTTTTTTTAATGCTCTCTTTCCTCTCTGTGACTCCAGCTCTGTCAAGAAAGGTCTGGGCCGTTCGGAATGCCGCCGGAATCACCGCCAGGACCACCACATTGGACGTCTCTAGCTCACTGGAGAGAGCCATTGGCGTTCTCTCTTTCGATCCTGAAAAGACCCAACAAGCGCTCGACCTGGAGATGGCGGAGAGTGCTGCCGAGGCTGTCTATGGTGGCGCCGGGCCGTCGTCGTCGTCGTCGTCGTTCTCACTGAAGCTGCATTCCAGAGATTTTCTCCCGGTTGCCATGTCGGCCGCATCGGCGCACAAGGACTACAAGGCTCTGACTGTCGCCCGCCTCCACCGCGACTCCGCCAGGGTGCGGGCGATCTCGGCGCGGGTGGCTCTGGCCGTACAGGGTGTCAAGAGATCCGATCTGCAGCCCATGACCACCCAGGACGGGGAGATGGAGGAGCTGGATGCCGCCGCCACCGGCGGGTCCGGCAACTTCCAGGGGCCGATCGTCTCCGGGACGAGCCAGGGCAGCGGGGAGTACTTCTCCCGTGTGGGGATCGGCCGCCCGGCGAAACCCGTCTACATGGTAGTCGACACTGGGAGCGACGTCACCTGGGTCCAATGCCAGCCGTGCGCCGACTGCTACCAGCAGTCCGATCCCATCTACGACCCGGCGGTCTCCTCCACTTATGCTCCGGTCGGCTGCGAGTCCCAGTCCTGCCGCGCTCTCGACGTCTCCGCTTGCCGGAACTCCTCCTGTCTCTACCAGGTCTCCTATGGCGACGGCTCCTACACCGTGGGGGACTTCGCCACGGAGACGATCACTTTCGGCGACTCCGCCCCCGTGTCCGGCGTCGCCTTCGGTTGCGGCCATGACAACGAGGGCCTCTTTGTTGGCTCCGCGGGGCTTCTCGGGCTCGGCGGCGGCTCCCTCTCCTTCCCCTCCCAGGTCTCCGCCCGCTCCTTCTCCTACTGCCTCGTCGACCGCGACTCCTCCTCGTCCTCCACCATCGAGTTCGGAGGCCCGCCCGCCGACGCCGGCGCGGTCACCGCCCCGCTGCTGCGCAACGGCAAGGTGGACACCTTCTACTACGTGGGCCTGACGGGGATCAGCGTGGGCGGAGAGGTGCTCACCGTCCCCCCCAACTCGTTCTCCATGGGCGAGAGCGGCGCGGGCGGGGTCATCGTCGACTCCGGCACCGCCGTCACCCGGCTCCAGCGCGACGCCTACACGGCCCTCCGCGACGCGTTCACGAAGGGGACCAGCGACCTCCCGTCGGCTTCCGGGGTGGCGCTGTTCGACACTTGCTACGACCTGTCGTCGAGGACGAGCGTCCAGGTGCCGACGGTGTCGTTCCGGTTCCCGGAGGGGAAGGAGCTGAAGCTGCCGGCAAAGAACTACCTGATCCCGGTGGACTCATCGGGGACGTTCTGCCTGGCCTTCGCCCCGACCTCCTCGCCGCTGTCCATCATCGGCAACGTGCAGCAGCAGGGGACACGTGTCAGTTTCGATCTGGACAACTCCATGGTCGCCTTCACTCCCAATGAATGCTAGGAGGTAACTGTAGCTATCTTATGGGCTTCTCTTCTTTATTTCTCTCTTTCCTTAATTAATTAGCTTTGGCTGTAATATATTAATTATAATTAAGAGCATGCTTTGCTTGGCTCGTCTCGTGTTTATTTTTGGATTGGTTCGTAAAAGGAAAGCTATAGGGGTTGGTGTGGGTATTTAAGAGGAGATGAATGCGTCTCTCTCTGGATCGGGGGAACACGGAGTACGATGGGTTGGTGAACTTTAAAGGTTGGACTGCTGCTTTACTGTTGGAGAAAGTGGTAATTAACGTGCTCAAGTGCATGGAACTGTACTGTTTTGGGAGTCAACAGTGAAAGGTAATTGGGGATCCTAATTACGCACAATTTCCCTAATTTGACTAAATTTTGTTAATATAAAATAATGATTATTTATTGTCCCAGCCTCCCAGGTCAGTACGAACGAAACAGTAACGCTAATAAAGTGATATTTTGCTATATTTTTTGTTTTTTTATATAATTAGGCTTTATTGGGAGACGTGAAAAAAAAAAAAGAAAAGAAAAGAAAAAAGCACATGGGATGAGGGATGAGTCGGGGCCAAAGTGATTTGACCTGGGTTTTGTCGGAATCATGTGTGGGACGGTCGTCCCTTTCGTTACTAGAGCTGTTTTCTATTGTGGGGGGCCCCACCTAGAGGATCATTGCCTGCTTCTTGCCAGCGCGGTTGAGAGTTGGGTGCCGTAACACTGGGGGCTCCGTTTTACCGCGTTACGACGGATGGACGGGCTTTTTTACTTGTGTCTTCTTCTCAGAGGTTTTACTGTTGGTTGATTGGTTTGTTATTTTAATCTTCAGTATCATGTACATGATGCCATTGTGAGAGATTGGAAGGTTGGGATATCGGTTGAGTTAATTGATCTTGTAGTTACTTTGAGCTTTTCCTTATTTTGGGGATCATTAATCTTATAATTTGTTTTAAGAATCAAGAAAAGTTTTGATGAAAGTGAAACGCACCTAATGGAAAATCAGACCTTATCCTCGAACAAAATGGGATTAGTAAAATAGAGATAATATGGGTTAAGTTGGAGCATTATCCTATTCCTATTTAACTCCACTCGATTGTATCTATATTTCTAATTTTTTTTATTAAAAAAATATGTTTTGATCTATTCTCATTTATTATCTCAACTTTTTTAATTCTAAAAACCCTTAATTCAGAATAATCTATTCTCGTACCAAACGGCCTCAAGAATCTAAACGACAAGAACTCCATGTATTATCGGTTATGAGATCTTTCTCCATCATCACATCATTGGACTTTTTCATACAGATTTATCATTGATGGATTAATTTACAAATGAAAGCATCTCTTATACTCTTTAGTATTGACGTGTCACCACAGGAGTAATTAATCGTGAATATGCGATTCCCAATAATTGGGGTAATTCTAAATACACCTTATCTTACTAAGTACCCTATCTATTTTAATTTTTATATTTTTTTAGTAAACAATTGTCTTAAATACCCCCATTTTCATCCTTACACCTCTATGCCTCCTTTTTCTCGTGCATAGATGTGTAAGGATGAAAATGAGGGCATTTAGATCCTTTTGTATTAAAATTTATAAAAATTAGGATAAATTACACTTTTGGAGCTTATGGTTTGGGTTAAGTTTTTTTTTGATGTCATGTATTTTCAAAACTCTCAAATAAGATCATGACATTTGTATTTCGTTTCAAATAACACTGTTATGAGCATTTATGACAAATGGGTCATGGCAAATGAAAAGATGCAATGTCGTCGAAATCGCCAACCAACATGACTCCTGGTCAATGTATTGGTATCTGATGCTAAATTCTTGCTGGTCGAAGCCTCGTCTTGGAGGAATTTCATTCGCGAATGAGGCCGATCAAAGGGGAACAAAGAGGGCAATGTAAACTCTTACCCTCAATTACAGTGGCGGTAAAAAGTTAGGAGAGAAATGGATCACGTAATATCATCACGTCATCACCAAGGGCTTTATTTGAAATGAAATCCAAACTTTAGATCATGATTTGAAAGTTTTGAAACTATATAAGGCAAATTTGACCCAAATCATAGGGCTCAAAAGTGTAATTTACCTTAAAAATTAAAAGGTAAGGGGGCCAAAATCCCAAAATTTGATCTTATTATACTAATAAAATCAGGCAAACTTAATCTGGGGAGTTAACCCCATATTAGTGGCCAAAAGACATTACTACCCCCCGCAAGCCCTTCGCCTTCCCCATTGCGATCTCACCCCACAACCGCCTCCTTTTCGGCGGCTCCGACGCTTCCGGCGACTCCACCTCACTCCTTCCTTCCCAATCCGGTGAACCCACTGCATCACCGGGAACATGTCGACCTCCACCCCTCGACCGTCTTCCTCTCAACTCAATGCCGTTCAAGCCTCCCTCATTTTCTCCGTAACCCCTTGAACCCACTCGCGCTCTACCACGTCCCCCCAAGCTGGTGCCACCACCAGCGCAAACTCACCACCTCTAGCCAAATCGGCCTCCCCGCGTCCCTCCTTCATATATGGCTTCTTTGCCGTCGCCTCCCTCCTCTCCAAGCTCCGCCTCTCCCACAATGCTGCGATTGAAGAAAGAATGATTTGGAAAGATCAATAAAAACATAAATAAAATCCATGCCCTTAAATATACAATTGGCATAAAATATCCATAATCGACCATAAACGAAATTTGAATAATATCTTAAGGGTAAAATCGTCATAAAAAAATCATAACTAAATTATGCGAGCCAAAACTAAATTATGTTGATCGAATCCATCAGGAAACGCAACTGCTATAGTTGACCATCTCATGTATCAGTATCACATATCTCCAGCATGAAGAGAGCTGTTATTGAGCTTAAGTTCAAGTTGATATTGAGGGGTTTTCAAATTACGAGATGAGTTGCCAGGCCTGCTGCCTACTTTTAACCGGTGGAGTTGAACAGAATGCTCTTTCTGATTTCCTTTGACGTGTTTTCATAACTAATATGATATTGTCGGAGGTTTTGAGGACTGACGCGATATTAATTAACACCAAACATTGCCCTTCAGCATGCACGACACGATCTTGCTCTGCTCACTAGCTTGATCCAACGACAAGCCAGCAACCTACGCTGCTACTGTCTACTGTCAGTGCTTACCAAGCTACCATTATCGCGTTCCACACGCGCGCCGGTGTCATCAAACGGTGGAAACGACACGAGATGAACACGATTTTTACCAACATAAATCATCAAAACGCCTCCGACAGCCATGACTTTCACTTAGCTCTGTGGCTTGTCATCGGTCGCGGAAGCCCCGTTTGTTGCAGTTTCCTGTTGGCAGCATCACCGCTGCCGGAATCAAGCCTGGCGCAAAGCAGCGGCCATGGCCCAGGGAATCTAAGCCAAAATAGCATGGCAAGGCTTATATTGCGGGTTCACGTGGCATATAGCCTCGTTGGTGCCACCACCAGCCGATCGATCATACCCGGCCTCATAGGATATTCCTAGCTAGTCCTTGATTTTCCATTTGATGCACAACACAGAATTCATGATGTTCATCATAGACACTTCAGGTTAAATGTGTTAAAGGAACACAAAATCCTATAGAATATTCACGTAAAAATCCTAAATCAGCACGTCGAAATTTGAAATTCACTGAGAAAATCAAGCTACATTATGCAATATGACTTGCTAACTGATGGGAAGCAAGAATGCGAACCTCTCGCATCAACTAAAGAAGTGAGGACCAAGAAGTTGGCAGTGAGCCTATATCATAGTGTACAATGGCTCGCGTTTCTTTAATTAACCCAATTCTCCTCCAAATACGCAGCGGCTAAAAACTCCATAGCATACAATGATAAAAATGCATGATGAAATTGTGAAGGACTAATGGTAACAGGCAATTAGGACGGAAATAGGTAGGAGTAGTTTACTAGCCAGTAACTTTGTCCATGCATGTGGCTTGTGCTGTGGTGCATTTGGAAGGACATGAATCGTGTTGTTTTTTTCATGGAGAGGTGAGACTATGAGTGTGTTGGCGAGTAGAGTTACAAGGCTGACGGAAGAATTTTTGCAAAGAAAGAAGCGGAGTGGCAAATGAGGATAGACGTGGTGACAGTCATATAAGTTGATGCTTCATTGAAGGAGGGAAAGTAGGCGGTAGGAGCTGTTGGTATCATGGCCAGTGGCCAATATGGGGGGAGGGATGCTATGAAGTGGGCCTTGGGGTGGCCGGTAGTCGGTAGAGGCCGGTTCCACTCTACATGGTGAGTTGTTTGCCATGTTTTGGGGCATACGTTGGGCAAAGGATCGTGAAGTAAGGCGCTTGGTGGTTGAATCATATGCAAAGCTGGTGGTGGATATCATCATCGGCGTTATCATGTGGGCGCCAACGGGTGGGTGACATGGCTTGACACATTTGGTCTGAAATTTTGAGGTTTGAGTCTATATTCTTCTTATATATACCGATATTTGTTAATTGTTGGCATGATTGGTCGAATTTTTCATGACTATTTGGCTCTGGAATAGGTGCAACCAATCGCGGGATTGAGGTGCAACCAATCCCGCGATTGGTTGCTGATTGGTTGCATAAATCTCGGAATAACAGCCAAACACCATCTTTATCATGGGATTCCTATTCCGGGATAGTTCCTATCCAGAGTTTCAATGTCCTTATCTCGGAATTATAATTTTTCTTGTTTTAATCAGGTTGATTATGTCGAATATTTTATTCGGAAGTTAAGGTGAATATATGCATTATAATATTAATGAAATGAGAAAATATTATTATTTAAATTATATGTGTTATCATATTATATGTATTATCATATTATTAAGTAATTGATTAAAGCCAAGGTGAATATTATATACATTATCGTATAATTAATTAAACTACCAATATGTCCCATTAAAATTCAAAAGTGGAATTTACTTATTTTATATTATTTTTAATAATGTATATTAAAATTAAATATTATTATATTTATATAAATGGGTTTGCATGGGATGCATTGATGTGTATGATCATACCATGTCACCATGCTATACCATGTGACGATGCGATCTTTTTTCGTGTCCGCCGTATGTCAAGGCAACGTGTACGTCGTCAGCGACCACGGCGCCGTCAATAACGAACTGAACATCGCCGAGCCATACGACATGGTGGAAGACGAGCAGACATTGATGCTGACGATGGCGAAGGAGTGGGCATCCGTCGGAGATGGCAAATGACCGGGCGTTGATATGAGAGAGATTCGTCGGTGGAGGCGTCGAACAGGACGGGTGGGGTGGTAATATTATACTTTATTATCATATATTTAGGTTGATTATGTCGAATATGTTATTCAGAAGGTAAGGTGAATATATGCATCATAATATTAATAAAACAAGAAAATAATATCAATTAAATTATTTGTTTTATCATATTATATGTATTATCATATTATTAAGTATTTTATTAAACCCAAGGTGTATGTTATATGCATTATCATATTATTAATTATACTACCAATATGTCTCATAAAAAATTCAAAAGTGAAATTTAGTTTCCACCTTACCAATCCCTATTCTGATTTCACCTTTTTCATCCAAACGCCATTTCCTTATCCCAAGTAATCGTTACTTCATTATCCATGTTTTTCAATTAAACACCAAAATGAAATAATTTTTATCCCACAACTTATCGCACGTATTAATTACTATCATCTCTTCGCACGTATTAATTACTATCATCTCTGGATCCAAAATAGACTATCATGTAAGCAAACGGCATCGAAGAGAGTTTGTTGTAGTCCCATGGTCATTGAGGCCAGACAAATCAAATAAAAAAGAAAACCCGGGCGGGTTAATTATAGGATGATCCGTGTCTTGTGGTACATGATTGGAGATTTGGAGGAGCCTAAACCAGGCTGCTGCTGTGCGTTCGGCAAGACAGCTGATCCGCTCGTCACCATGCACTGCTGGCCATCACGTTAGATACGCTCATCGGGACCCACGCCCCGCCATTATTGCACCTCCACCATATTCTACGGTGTCTGAGCTACCTAACCTAAGCTCGTCTCCTCACGGGCTCTTTTCCACGCAGTCCCACCCAAATCACGCCGTGTCCTCCTCCTCCTCCTCCTCCGCTGTCGTCTCCCCCACTACTGTCCACTTCACATTCATGTACCAACCCAACCGAGCCCCTCCGGTGGCGTCATGTCCTCCTCCCCCCTCCGCCGCCGCCGCCTCCTCCTCGTCGCCCTGTCCATCCTCCTCTCTTCTTTTCCGACCACGAACTCCGACAGCACCACCTACGGTAAGCTCCCCAACATCCTACATTGTTAAAATATAACCCGCTGTGAGCTAAGCTTCTATATACATCAGGTGTGTCCTACGCCATAGACTGCGGCGGCGCGACCAACTTCACGAGCGAGCTCGGCCGCCCCTGGCTGGCCGACCGGTTCTACTCGGCCGGGTCGCCCGGGCTGGTGGCGGAGCCCCAGCGGTTCCCGCTGCCCCGGGAGCGGACCCTCCGCTTCTTCCCCCCGGTTTCCGCCGGAAAGAAGAACTGCTACTCCGTCCCCGTCCCCTCCGGCAGGTACTACATCCGGACCTTCACCGTCTACGATAACTACGACAGCAAGCTCCACGCCCCCAGCTTCGACGTCTCCTTCGAGGGCACGCTCGTCTTCACCTGGCGCTCCCCCTGGCCCGACCCCCTCGCCCGAACTGGCGCTTACGCGGATCTATTCGCGCAGGTGTCCGATGGCGTCGCCGACCTCTGCTTCTACTCCATTGCCACCGACCCACCGGTGGTGGCCACGCTGGAGATCGCCCAGGTCGACCCTCTCTCCTACGACTCCTCATCCACCAGTCCCGACCTTGTCCTCGTTAACTACGGCCGCCTTTCCTGCGGCTCCGATATCTTCGGGCCGGGATTCACCAACGACACCGATCGGTTCTGGAGGGCATGGCAGTCCGACTTCGACTTCCGCAACCCTGATATCAAGGTCAAAGCCCTCTCCTCCGGCGGCAGAGCCGTGTTGGGGACCGATCAGCCGCCGAATTACTTCCCTTCAGTCCTCTTCCATACCGCCGTCACCACCGTCTCTCCCGGCGCCGCTCTCGAGTACTCCCTGCCCGTGGATACCAGGCTCGATTACATGCTCTGGTTCCACTTCGCCGAGATCGATTCCGGAGTCAACACCCCCGGGCAGAGGGTGTTCGACATCTTAATCAACGACGTCAATGCCACCAGGATCGATATATACAAGGAGGCTGGGGGATTCTCCGCATTCGAATGGCATTACGTCGTGGAGAATCTGACCAGCTCGCCGCTCAGCGTGAAGCTTGTGCCCGTCTCCGGGCAGCCCATTATCAGTGGACTCGAGAACTACGCCATGGTTCCACTGGACACTGCTACTGTTAGGAGCCAAGGTATCATAGCTCGTTCGTTCATGAGGTGCCTGCTGTGGAAATTGGCTTGATCTAGATGCGTGTGATGTATGCCTTGTTTTTGTGAAACAGCAAACGCTATGAGAGCGTTGAAGGAATCACTTCGGATACCTGACAGGATGGGCTGGAATGGTGACCCTTGTGCACCTTCAACTTGGGACGCTTGGGAGGGTGTCACTTGTCATCATAGTCAGGATGGCCAGAGCCTCGTCGTCGCACAACTGTAAGTAGCAGCGTCTGTCTGTCTGCTTTGGCCTCAAATGACTACTTATTAATGAATGTTGACAAAATCTCATGAGTTGGTATGATGCGATGTCTGGAATTAGTGCCTCCATTTAATCTGCAGGGAATGTTCTTATTTTTATCACTATTTGAAATTTGACTAGGCAATTGATATGGACCCTACTGTAATTTTTTTCTTCATGTTGCGAAACTAGTGCTTGGGTAAACACTTTTCATTTGATCTCTTTGATTTCAACCTTTTTGGACAGCTTTTCACTATCTTCTTGCCTGATGTAGTGTTTCATTTACAACTTCATTTGTGATTTAATCAAATTTTTGTTTTTTCTAAAGCTATTTTAATTTTCACCTTGCTAGGGATCTCGGGAGTCAAGGATTAAAAGGCTATATCAGTGATCAAATAAGTCTTTTATCAAACTTGGTAAGCTTGTAAGTATCGAGTTAGTTTTAAATCATGTCATTTTTGCTTGTTTGATTTGAATGTTGGCATGAGCAAGTACTGTAGCATTAGTCCTATTCCAAGTTGTGGTGGGTTTTATGTGGCACTGTTTTATGCTGCTTATTTTACTTGGGAACTGTAGTAATTAGTCATTTACCATATTAATAAAGTAAAAAATTATATGTTAGTACTGGAAGTAGATTGCCAACTACGAGAATCATGTAGAAATCGATCTTCAATGATGTCTTTCAAGCTTCTTCAAAAATAAAATTAATAACTCGGAACGGTATGACAAAACCCTCTCCAACCTTTGTCACCTTCAAAGCACAAACAATGATACAAGACTGCTTTCTGTCTTGACATTTGCCAACTGTCCTAAAACCACATTTGTACAGTGCTGAACCATTTGAATAGTTTCGAATGCTAATGCCAAGCTCTCGGGCTGGCTTCTCGATGGATACCACGAGAATGCTTTTTGAATACTGACAAAACACAAGCTCTCGATCTTTTTACTGTTCGAATGCTTTGTTAGGATGCCAAATATGAGCTAACTGTTCAAGCGCCAAATAGTATTGTTCCAATTGTACATGTATTAGCCCCCTTGAGATCCGTCAGTTAGTATTCACCCCTGTTTGAATCATGACCCTTGACATGATACATGAACATGGAAATTGCTAAGTACGAAATTTGCAAACAAATGCAGAATCTAACAAGATTCCAAGCAATTCTGGTTTCTCTTCATGATCTCTAAATTCTTAAATACCTATATTCTTTTTGCAGAAATTTGAGCTCTAATTCCTTGGGAGGAACATTGCCTGCAGGGCTTGGAACAGGGTCTCTTGCAAGACTGTGAGTACATAGTGTTGCCTTTGTTCTAATATAATCCTTTAGAATATCCAAAATGTAATTTCCCTTTGAAAGTGGATTTGATGTTTTTGTTGCAGACGGAATTTCTTGCCAATATCAATTTTGTTTCACTCACCAAAATGTTACTTCACATATTGTTTGGGTCTGGTGGAAGATGGACTGAAATGACTTTTAACATGTTATGCTAGAGATGGTTATCAGTTTAATAACCTGCGACCCTATCCTCTTGCTATACACCATGCCACTTTTTTCTGCATTTTTAAATGTTTGACTGTGGACTACCTTGAAGGATATTCAGTCTGGATATGCTATGAACTGAGTGATACTTGCTTCCTTATGTCAAGAAGCATTTGTGCAGCCAATATTAAGTTTCAGAATCCATTAAGGATATCCAACAATCACAGCCGGGTTGATAAGATGCCACAATTGAGTTCATTAGTTTTGGCCCTCAGTCTCTCATAAAACAGAAAAAAATGATTTGTGATTTACGCTTACGTACGTTCAGTTGCAGCTTTACTTATGTGGTCTTTTCACACTTTCAATTCCTTGGAAAGTAAAAATTTCTGCTGAAAATGTCCTTAGACGTCATATTTTTCTGAATAGCAGAACTTTAGGCTTTTGCTTAGTCTGGCGAGCTATCTTTTATGTTCTATGTTCATTTGAGGGTTCTTGCAACGAGCAGTTCGTGGAATGTTCTACAATTTGTTAGTAGTCATGATAACTTGATCAGCACTTCTGCTGCACTTTTTGGGGGCCTCAGGCATTGTTGTTGTTGTTGTTGTTGAATTTGATTGCATGGTGCAGATGTTGGATTTATCAAATTTTGTTTATGTGCTTAATCCGTCTATCCTTTATTGCCTCAGGGACTTGTCATCGAACCAATTTTCTGGTAGCATTCCAGACAGTTTAGGCTCATCAAATCTGCATCTTGTGTAAGTAGATTAGATCACTCATTTAGCATTTTCGTTTTTAGTCAACTTTATTAACTGTTGCTATCTCTTGACCAACGCAAATGAACTTGCTTTTGTGTTCATTCTTTCTCATTGCAAATCACGAAAATCATTAGTGTTTTTAGTATACTGACTTCTAGTAAATGCCGAAGTAAAAAAAAAGGGGGGCGTTTCTGCTGAAGCTATATATTTTGTACAGAAAAGCATTTTTTTAGGTTTGTGTCGCCAAAAACCCCCATTATGCTGAACTATATGTACCTGGCAGTACGTACTGTTTGGGCGATCTCTATGCCTTGCCAATGATGAAAATGCTTTCAACATAACAACTCATTACTTGTAAATTCCAATCATGGCAGAAGTTTTAGTGGATGCAATAAATCCAAGAAGGTTTATAGTTGGCAAACTGCCTAGGTAATATGCACTCTAACCATAAATTGTGCCTTCAAGTGTGGAGATACTAATATAAATGAATAGCAGGAGCTTTATATTGCTTAAATGAGCCAATCTTTCCCTGTATCACACCCATTCTTTAATGATGTTGTCTTAGATTGTCTTATGTGTCTCCAATTAGAAATTGCTGTGTAAAGGATACCGAGACCTTCATTTGTGGTTTTCTTGCCATTCTATTATAGTTATCTTGACTACTGTGCTTCAATTTGTATTACTTATCAGATTGCTAAACAATAATGGGCTGGAGGGACAAGTGCCTGACAAGCTCTACTCGATTGGTGTACATGGTGGAGTCATTGAGTATGCTATACTTCAGTTCTCTTATGTCTATTTTCTTATAACATTTTCCTGTACAGTGTGAATCAATCTGAGTTTTTATGGGATATACCTCCTTGTAGCAAGGCATGCTTGCCTTTGCTGTTCTATTTCAGTCATTCTATTGGAGGAGATTAATTAGTCTTCTTTACTGGTCTATATCAAGTAGTTTCTGTAGTTACTAAATGATATTGTTTTTCCTCTGAAGCAGTGTCCTAGTTGCAGTGTTATATGTTGCTTACTGCTTAATAAAGCTTTTTAGCTAATGGACAGCATGCCCTGTCTATAGTGTACAGCTTTTTGGGCCTTTGTCTGTAAATAGAGTGGAACTATGAAATCTGATAGTTTTCTGATTATTTCTCTTTCTAATCACTTTGTGTTTATTCAGTCTTTCAGGTAACAAGGGACTATGTGGTGTACCTTCTCTACCAGCTTGTCCTATATTCTGGGAAAAAGGAAATTTATCTACAAGTGGCAAAATCGCAGTTGGCATTGCATGTGGCGTTGTTATCATTCTGATAGGGGTATTGGTATATATATGCTGCTTTAGAAGAGGAAGACATGATTATGACTTTGCCCTTCCTCAAGATTTGATTTGTGAGTGCGGCTTTCTCAAATGCAGTACTTTCTTCTTTGTAGATTCTCATCCTGTGCAAAAACTGTATTTATATGTGATTTTGCTTAATCTCGTATTTTTTCGTGATGCTTTTTATACTTTGAGTGATGTACTCTTTAGAATCCTATGAGTGATTGGAATCCTATGAGTGATTTGTGCAAATACAAGATGTTTAAAATCTTTCAAAAAGAAAAACAGATCATGTTCCTTTGAATATTGAAATGATTTTTGTTCTTCTGGTAATAGTTAATGTATGCTGATTGATCATGTCTATTCATTGTTTTTGCTCTCTGTCCTTGATACGAGCAAGAAATGTTGAATTCAAAGTAAATGAAAATCATTGGCATCTAGAAATGTTCCTGCAAAGTCAATATTGCATTTTATTTAATATTGGAGATTTCAACACTGTAGACATTTTTTTTGTTCGGGTTACACTTAGAATTTCCGTATAGAAATTTGTACCATTCTTCGATTATAAAATTGGGCTCTCCTATTGAGAGTAGAGGTCTTGAAGAGATAAATGTATAGACGAAACTGTACCAGGGGTGAGCAAAACCGAACCGAACTTTTAGAACCGAATCGAACAATTCGGTTCGGTTTTTCGGTATATTCGGTTCGTTTTTTTTTTTTTGTCAAAAATTCGATATTCGGTTCGGTTTCGGTTTTTATTTTTAAAATTAGGTAAATACCGAAATGCCGAATTTTTTAAAATTATATACCTTATTTCGGTTCGGTTTTATATTGTAAGTAAAAAATTACGAATTATTTCGGTTTTTTCGGTTCGGTTCGCTTTTTACATGAATTCGGTTCGGTTCGGTTTTTAAATTAGTGTACCGAATTAATTCGGTTCGGTTCGGTTTTATGCACTAATTCGGTTCGGTTCGGTTTTTTAAATTATGGTATTTCGGTATTCGGTATTTCGGTTCGGTATATACTGAATTCTCACCCCTAACTGTACCCATATCATACTTTTGCACTGTGGCTGGATTGTAAGATGGGGCATTAGTTTAGTAAGGTCGGCAAGTGTGTGTCCAAAGCCAAACCTATAGTGTTTGTTGGTCGAATCAAGTGACCAGCTATTAATAAAAGTTTTGATTTGCTGGACGAGCCATCATATAGCCAATTTCCTGCAAAAGGAACATAATCGAGGCAATTCTAATGTTGCTTGCTCCTAATTACTTGGATTATTTTGAACTTTTGAGTTAAACTTTAAGTTGAAAGATATTTCGCATGCTTAATATCTCTGATGTCTTGTTACTTATCCATCGAATTCTTCGCTTTTGAAAACCAAGTTGCCACACTCTCTGATGTATCATCGCAAACATAACATAGTTGTTAAGTGTTCGGTCAACACATTAACAAGCGCACAAGCGAGAATATCATGTGACATGGTAGGGAAGTATGTAATTTCATATGATGTTTCATATTCTAAATTATTCATTTCCTGATCTTCCCATTCACATATTAGCATTGCTTGTGAAATTTTCTGCAGCTAAGATCTTGTGGAAGCAGGGAGAAAACTGCTGATATCCAAGTTGCATTAGGTATCATATAACACACAATATAAACTGGATATTATTTTCTAGTGTTTGGTTGTGCCAAGAAAGCAAAGTGGCTATGAAGCATGTGACCAAGTACTGGAGAGGTAACTTTCACTTTCTAACATTGAGGGAAAGTCACGAAGGAGAAAGTGGTGGTAGATGGGAAGTGAGGCCTCTCATTTTTTATCATACATTCTGCTGTTCTATCACCAGAAACTGGGCCATTTATAGAAATTAGTCGGTTTTCCTCCCCGGCTTTATGCAATCAAAGAGACCCATTTTCAGTTGGTTTGGTTGCATAAAGTGGAAACTGGCCAGTTTTAGAAGTTAGGCTGGTTTCTAATGTTTGGATGGCAGGAAGTGTGATGAAAAGTGAGAGGTCTCATTCCCCACCTACTAGGACTCTTTTTTTTTTCACTTCCTCTCGAAAGGTTAGAAACTGGGAGTTTTCTCTCCCACGCCTTGACCACATGCTTAAATCCTATTGTCTAATTTCCACTTTCTTATTACAACCAAATACTAGAAAGTGTTATCCATTTAATGGAGAGTGACTTGTGAAGACTAGAGAGTGACCTCTAGGGGAAGTGAGACTTCCGTATTGTTGGGGAATCTGAGGGGTCCCGGCGATGTCGGAGATACGCCAGATAGTACGGGGATGTCGCAGCGGAAGAGAAACAACCAAACCACAAAAGAAAAGGAAAAAGTGGAGACAAGGATTTACGTGGAAAAACCTACCAGCAACAACTGGAAGGAAAAAAACCACGAGCAGCAGAGGAAATCTTCACTATGAGAGAGTGGTTACAAAGCCCAAACCCTAGCAGAGACAAAGAGATCTCTCTCTAGGGTTGTCTACTCTCACACCTCACACAAGCCTCTCAATAACATCTCAACCACACAAAGAAACCCTAGAAACACTCTATTTATAGCCTCCAATAGACACAAATCCGGATTAAATCTGAGCCATCGGATCTGTCCGTCCAATTGAGTCCGATCGATCTAACTATAGAGAAGGATCAATCAGAGTATGCGTGAGAACGAGGAATTCTTGAGTTCCCGACTCCGATCGATCCGACTCTGAAGGAGCGATCGATCCGTCCCAAAAAACTCAAAATCCCGAAGAAGGATCGATCGACCGATCGATCGAACCTTGTCGTTCGAAAAACGGTGCCTTCTGTCTCTTTGTTTTTCACGTCGAATCGATCCGTCTTTGAGAGCCGGATCGATTCGTCACTAAATCACCGTGTGATCTCAAGGAGCGATCGATCCAACTCTCAAAGTCAGATCGATCGGATGCTCCTCTTGCTGCCGTTATCTTCCTCATAGGAGGAAAAGTCAACAAACTCCCCTGTCCGACATATGAGGGTACACCGTCGAACCTGGATACTCCATCAAGCTCGGAAACTCCATCAAACTCGAATTGCCATCGAATTTGGATTGCGCCGCCGTCATGCCACCTCCAGTGTCGCCAGCTAGCCACTTTAACCTCGGATCTACCATTGAAGTTGCCGTCGAAGTTGGATAACACCATCAACCTCAGATCTGCCATTGAACTCCGGATCTCACATCGGATTCAGAATCATCATCGAGAACTGTCTACCAAGTCTTGGATGTCGCCGTCAAGTCTTGATCTTCTCGGTTGCTTTCTCGCCTTCAAGTCACAGTACGTCCCGGGCTTGTAACTCAGATATCCTCGGCCGCTTCGATCGACCGGATACACCTCCCCCGTGCTCCCAGCACGGATGCTCCCCCGTCACAGGACATCCACGAATCGCGTGGCGATCGCGGCGCTCCCATCTTCACCATCATCAACCTTGCCATCTCTGACGTCCTTCTTGTACTTCCTGCACTGCTTCTTTACATGGCCTGCTTTGCCACAGTAATAGCAAGTGACACTCTTTCTTCTGCCTTGGTTCACAGCCACCATAGACTCTGAGTCTGTCTGCCTTGTTTCAGTAGCCTTCCGTATGGTCTCTTCGTTCAGCAAACATCCTGTAACTTGGTTCAGAGATACTGCTCCGTCAGGCGCTGAGTTGCTAAGCGATACTATCAGGTTCTTCCAAGAATCTGGCAAAGAACTAAGCAGGAGAGATGCCTTCAGATCGTCATCTAGGACCATCTTCATGATAGCAAGTTGGTTTACGATGCTCTGGAACTCATTCAGGTGCTCGGCTATCGACCCTCCATCCTGGTACTTCAGATTCACAAGCTGTCGGATCAAGAAAGTTTTGTTTCCAACAGACTTCCTCTCGTAAAGCTCGTGAAGCTTGTCCCACAGATCTTTGACTGTCGTCATCGTCGACACGTGGTGGTAGACGCCATCTTCCAAACACTGTCGGATAGTTGCCAAGGCTTTCCTGTCCAGCCTGTTCCATTCTCCTTCCTCCATCCCTTTAGGCTTCTTTTCTATTCCATGCAGAGGCTCGTAGAGATCCCTGCAGAATAACAGATCCTCCATCTTTGTCTTCCATAGGCTCCAGTTGTTTCCGTTGAGTAGATTCATCCGTATAATATTGGTGTCCATCTCGCTTCTGCCAGAATCCAACCCAGATGCTTCAGATCTTCGATTAGGGATTTAGAATCTTGATCAGTGATTCGAATCCCCCTAATCTCGGAACCTAGGCTCTGGTACCACTTGTTGGGGAATCTGAGGGGTCCCGGCGATGCCGGAGATACGCCAGATAGTACGGGGATGTCGCAGCGGAAGAGAAACAACCAAATCACAAAAGAAAAGGAAAAAGTGGAGACAAGGATTTACGTGAAAAAAACCTACCAGCAACAACTGGAAGGAAAAAAACCACGGGCAGCAGAGGAAATCTTCACTATGAGAGAGATTATAAAGCCCAAACCCTAGCAGAGACAAAGAAATCTCTCTCTAGGGTTGCCTACTCTCACACCTCACACAAGCCTCTCAATAACATCTCAACCACACAAAGAAACCCTAGAAGCACTCTATTTATAGCCTCCAATAGACACAAATCCGGATTAAATCTGAGCCATCGGATCTGCCCGTCCAATAGAGTCCGATCGATCTAACTATAGAGAAGGATCGATCAGAGTATGCGTGAGAACGAGGAATTCTTGAGTTCCCGACTCCGATCGATCCGACTCTGAAGGAGCGATCGATTCGTCCCAAAAAACTCAAAATCCCGAAGAAGGATCGATCGACCGATCGATCGAACCTTGTCGTTCGAAAAACGGTGCCTTCTGTCTCTTTGTTTTTCACGTCGGATCGATCCGTCTTTGAGAGCCGGATCGATTCGTCACTAAATCACCGTGTGATCTCAAGGAGTGATCGATCCAACTCTCAAAGTCAGATCGATCGGATGCTCCTCTTGCTGCCGTTATCTTCCTCATAGGAGGAAAAGTCAACACGTATAACTCACTTCCCCTCCTCACTTGAATAAACAGCCCTTAACACCAACCAACGCACACTCCCTGAACTGCTTTAGGGACCAACTAGCTTAGACTTGCTAGACCAGTTGCATAGCTCTTCAATTTATTTGACATGTAGTTTATCTACTCAAATCTTTTACTGTCTACAATACAATACCCACGATGTATCTGTTGTCCTTCATGGTCTTAACAGAAGAACCTTTTGTCATGTTTTTTCATTATGCTTGTTCGGCTTTTATTTTGTCACAGCAATTGCAGCAAAAAGAAATAGGTACCAGAGACAGAAGTCACTAATGTTTCTTGAGATGGAGACACAAAATTCCAGTAACGTTCCTGCCACATTATAGACGTCACCTCAAACACTTTGGTAGATGGAAAGATGCTCTAAAAGGAGAATTTTTGGTTGATCAATATGCATCTTTGTACAAAAGCTTTATGCTTTGGCATTGAGGCAACCATCTTCTCTCTGCAGAGCACATTTTTGTTTCAGTATGAGTGGTCATGGTGCGAAATCAAATCTATGGAGATTTTGTGGTGCCATCCCTTCATCAGGATGGTTCACATTGCTGCTTCAAGACGTGAAATGTATTCATTGTTTGATAATGACCTAATTTTTTGTAATCTTTTTCACGGTAAAACAAGTGGCCATTCATTGTTTGAATACTTGGGAAATTCTACCTGTGTGTCTGTCAGGTGGATTTCGGGTCACTATTAGAGCAAAAGAGCTGCCGCTCGCTGGGTGGTGATCTCACTGTAGAAGTTTTGAGAAGGTAATAACAAGTCAGTCAGTCATTTTGTCAGTGATACAATACATCATAAACTCTAGTGATGCATTTTAATTAATCATGTAGATAAATCATCTTGACTTGTACTCGAGCCTTTAGGATAGCAATGCTATAATAGCTGACTTGTACCCAATGATGGCAGGAGTTCCAGAGGACTCCAACCCAAGATCTACGGGTAGGATATTGTTTTAAGACGCCAACAATTCCTACCCAGTGGTGGCCAACATCTTCTATTGATCAGAACATCAAGTAAAAACACCAAATAGAGCCGCAAGAATGGAACCAGAGCAGACCACATGCGTAGACAGAAAGAATTAAAGAGGACACAAGCTAGAACTACAAGCAAAATCATTCACTAATGACCCTGAAGAGATGGGATGAGCGAGCGAGGTTGCCGTCGTCCCATTCTAAAGCATCCCACCATGCTTTCTGACCTTCGACCACTTTCATCTTCTCAGCACCATCCAATCCGAGCTTCTTCAACTTTGGGCAGTTAAGCACACTAAGTCGTTCCAAGGAAGGGAAATTACGTGCTATGCCCCTAGCACTTAGCATCCTCAACTCTCGTAGATTTTTGAGCCAAATCTGTTTGAGATATGGGAACGGAATGAAGTCATCGGGCAATCCTTCTTCCATTTCTCCTGGAGTTGCATCCACGTAGTCGATCAGTCGTTCCATACTTTTGCAGTCCCAAACATATAAATAACCAAGGTTTTGAAGAGCTCTCCCTTTCCAGATAAACTTTGCTTTAGAAAGGCCAACAAGACCGAGCTCTTGCAGGTTGGAAAGGGAGCGCTGATTGACGACGCCGCTTCCACTGCTACCAATGATCACCTGCTTTAAGTGAGTAGAATTAGATATTCGGAGATGACGCAAACCTATCATGTCCTTGGCGCCCGGAAGGTCGGATGGTAATTGTACGGTCGATGACCATGTCCATGAATTTACTTGTAAATCACGAATGGATCGCACCAGCCGACGGGATTGAGAAATCCTTTCAAGGCGATTGAGAGCACTTACAGTGATTCCAATTGACTTCAATTGGTTCAAGGTTTCCAGCTCTTCTAATTTCACCCCAGTTTCAACGTGCCCAGCTTTCAACCACCCGTAACTGCCGCACATGTCCAGCACTCGAAGTTGGGGCAGGCTTGGAATAACCATTTCAGGGATGCTCTCGAGAGTAGTAAAGGAGAGCAGCAATACCCTCAGCTGACTCAGAGCTTCCAAGCCAGCGGGCAAAGATGTTATCTTGGTACCAGAAAGATCTAGATGCTGCAGCGAAACTAATGCCTCGATTCCTGCAGGAAACTCTTCGATGGCAGTTTTCGACAGATTAAGGACCCTTAGCGCTGGCATGTGCGCACGCAGGAAGAAGTCACGAGGGATGGTCTTCAAGTTCTTATTCCCCTGTAGCAACAGAACTTCGAGCGTCTGGCAGTTGGGACTCTCAGGTAGTGCTTGGATATCATTATACGCGAGAGAGATCCATTTTGCACTTTCCCATTCCTCAGCGGGAAATGCTTCTATGAGGCCCAAGCCTGCTCGGACCAACCATTTTCTCGGATTGGTCCCATGATCACAGCTCAACCAAGAAACCATGGCATGGACCATGGGATGCATCTCGATGAAGCGGTCATCCGGGCCATCGTACATCAAAGATGCCGCCTTGAGATTACCAATGAGAAAGTGACCTTCTCCATAAATTCCCGCATCTGTCTGATCATGGGAGAGAACATCTATAGTTCCTTCTCCGATTCCATATCGTATGATCGTTTCCATATCATATAAGAGAAATGTTCTCAATTTATGGTCAGATAGATCATCATAACTCAACTTCAAAGGATTAAGAACGTTGTCTGCCATACCTTCGAACTGCCAGGGCCTAATGTCCAGCAGTGACACCGCACACCTCCATTCCTCTGGGGTTGTTCTGCCAATCATAGCGCCTCCGACGTGTGTGAGCGCTAGAGGCAGGCCTTCGCACTTCTTGGCTAACTTCTTAGCATGGCGTTGTACATCTGGATGGGATTCTTTGATGCGGTGAAGGCCCTTCTCCATTCCTCTTCCCGCCATCGCAGTGAAGAGGCTCCATGAGTCTTTCCATGCCAAACAGTCTATCTTCACTGTCATGCTGCTCCTCGCGCCCGTGCTGCCGATAACATTTTCCTTTCGTGTAGCCAGGATGATCTTTTGCTTACTTCCGCGTATGGGAGTGGGAATTCCGACAGCATGAAGATCGAGTGGTTTCCACATATCATCGAGGAATACAACAAAGTTGTTCATCTTCTGGAGAGCATTCCTTAGGATGGCGGCTCGCTCCGTGGGAAGCTTCTTCTCCTCCAATGATAGCTTCAACCGATCTTTAATGGCTTCTTGAACACTTTTCTCATCGCCATCCTTGGTCACATCGACCCATATCACCATGTTGAATTCCGCTGCTCCGGCGTCGTACTCGTTATGGAACGTTTTCAAGATTGCGGTCTTACCGACCCCTCCCATCCCGTGAATCCCAATTACGCCGACATCGTCATCATTCACCAGAGCACGGAGGCGCTCTAACACCTTGTCCATGCCCACCGCGTTAGGCACGGGGGGCCTGTCGATGAATTTGATAGGGGCCGCCGATTCATCAGCCACCTCCGTGAAGTTGCCTTTGCCGTTCAACTCGCGCGCCTCCAGGAGCAACTCGTCGGCTCGTTTGTTGAGCCTGTAGCTTGACCAGATATGTTGCTTGCAATCTTCATAGAGAGTGGGCCTTGAGCTAAACTCGTCCCTGATCGCCTGGGTCTCTGTTTGAAGCTTGCCGACTTCTTCCAGCCACCCCTTGACCTGATCCATGGGCTCCCTCCCCTTCCTTTCGGCCCTGCCGACCATCCGCTTCACATCAACTTGCTTGTTTCTTAGTTCGTTCATCTCGCCGTCCAGCGAGTCAAAAAATGGCAGACATGACACTACGTAACACAAGTGCCGGTTGAGCAATCCAACAGGCAAGCATTTGGATATCACGCTCACTATTTGATCCATTACTTTCACCAAATTAAAAAGCGAGATAGAGGTATGTGTATGAGATATGGAAGATGTAGCTAGAGCAGGATTCTAAGGAACTAATGGGTTTGCAGCCAAGGCTTGCTATATTTATGAACTGAGCTGATGGTGGCCTAATATTATTCTTGGTATTGAAGGTGACGAAGAAGGAGAGGCAATGAATTAAGCCAAACTTTTAAGACTGATCTGTTGGCTATGGAGCTATGGCTTTGATCGATGCCAAGACAGTTTATAAGGACATTACCAAGAGGCTTCTCAAGAATGATGCCTTGCCTTACTATCCGTGCTCAACTAACAAAAAAAAAAAAAAAAAAAGTGATTACAACAGGCTAATCTAATCACCAATTAACAGCCGGTACTATCCGTTGTAGGAGATAGCTTAGCAACTAAATCTGCAACCCGACGAGCCACTGAGTCCGCTAAGGAGTTTTTTTTATTGACGTCAGAAAGAGACGGGCATTAACACCAGCTGCCTTTGTCCGGCCGGCTGGTGGAAGGGCCACCCGTGGTGCTCTTAATGCCACACATCCAGTGATCCAGGTGGGGGAGAAAGGGTGGCCGCTTCACGTGGTTGGCAAGGACTTCTGTATCAGGGCGGACCCAGCCTCTCTGTCAAGGTGAGGGGGGCCAGTGACACTTGAGTGTGGTGTGGGGGTGCGGGTCCCACGAGGGTTAAAGAAAAAAAAATTCAGAGGGGCCCAGCTCCTCCCCTGATTTGTGAATGGGTCCGCTCCTGTCTGTGGCTATGGCTGCGATACCTTGGAGACGTCTCGTCCTCTGATCCATATAAGTATATATAAGATATAGAAGGTTTGTTCTTCATCCACCGAGGACTGAGAACCACAGAGGAGGATAGGATTAGGACTTCACACCAGAAGAACATCCATAGTCCAGAGTTTATTTGATGGATCCTCTCCATTATATGTATACGACCCAAGAGTTACTATGATTTGAAACAAGTCCGTCTCTTCTCATGTATGAGCGATAGGATGGCATCTACTACTTCTGGTTCTGGTCTTTGGCTACAGAACGAACTTATTAATCACTACTGCTCCCGAAAGCTATTTTTTACCAAGCACACTGATTGGCCTCCATCCTCGTCATTTCCCCAAGTGTCAGTATGATGCCTTGCCTTCAATGAGACCAATATGAAAAGATTGGATGTTTCATGGTACAAACCGTACAATCTACAAGAAGCCAGATCACAGCCAACATGTGCGTCTCTTAATGGAAAGTAAGATTAATGTTGCAGCCAGGAAATCCTCATCTAATATGGTATAACCATTGATCAAAGTATCAAATAAATGAAATCCACATCAAAGCTTATGAAGAACGTCTATATGAGCTCCATCCATTAGCTGCGTACGTGGTTTAGATGGAGATTACGTAGGCAACTCGTAAACCAAGTCACGGGCTCAAAATACTTTCATGAAAAAACCCTCGACGTTTGCAAGTATATATATATTAGGTGGTGGGCTCGTGTCACCTGGCACGGCTAACAACCCGTTAACTACCTTGTTGATCTTATAAGGTAAATAAGTATATATATTTAAAACTAATCTTCTGACTTATGATTATAAGGATGTATATTTAAAACTAACATAGGGAAGATAATAAAAACATACAAAATTAACTTAAGAAAATATATATATAAATAAATTAATAGGAGGTGGACGGAGAAGTCAATATGTGGACCTCGTGTATACATAATTAATATGGTTGGATTCGCATCCCGCATAGGCGCTACGTTGATGTCGATCGAGATGTGTCATGGTTTGGCACAATAATTCAAGCTATAATCTGTCGACGTGTGGAGCTTGAATTATTGGAGGGAAGGGATGGGGGGGGGGGCTGGTGGTGGTCATGAGTTCATGGAGGAGACTAGTGGTGTACGTGTGGTAGCTGAAAATAGGACTATCTTTAGAAAATGATAAAATATCAGGTATAGAGAGAAAAGAAAAGAAAAACCAAACGTGCGTTTTGGGAGTCAACAGTGAAAAGAAATAGGGGATCCTAATTACGCACATTTTCACTAATCTGACTAAATTTTGTCAATATAAATAATGATTATTTATTGTCCAAACAGTCCGCATTCTTGTGTATGAAAATTTTCAGTGGGATTGTAAATTTGTAATTGACACGGACCGGAGTGGTGGTCCCAGGCCAGTATGAACGAAACAGTAATCCTAATAAAGTGATATTTTCCTATAAAGCAGTGATTCGGGTCCTCCCAAAGCCTCCCGTAGGAGACTATCCCCTCCACCCCTCTCTCTTTATATATATATATGATAATTTTCAGGGTAAAACTGGTTTGATAATTTTTTACGTCAAATTTGAATCCTGACAGTCAGGATCAAATATCGCGTGAGATCGCCTTAACACCCCCTCAAACCCCCACCGCCCGATCCCATCCTATTTGAACTATATGAACTATATGTACTGTTTGGGCGATCTCTATGCCTTGCCAATGATGAAAATGCTTTCAACATAACAACTCTACTTGTAAATTCCAAACAAGGCAGAAGTTTTCGTGGATGCAATAAATCCAAGAAGGTTTATAGTTGGCAAACTGCCTAGGTAATATGCACTCTAACCATAAATTGTGCCTTCAAGTGTGGAGATACTAATATAAATGAATAGCAGGAGCTTTATATTGCTTAAATGAGCCAATTCTTTCCCTGTATCACACCCATTCTTTAATTATGTTGTCTTAGATTGTCTTATGCGTCTCCAATTAGAAATTGCTGTGTAAAGGATACCAAGACCTTCATTTGTGGTTTTCTTGCCATTCTATTATAGTTATCTTGACTACTGTGCTTCAATTTGTATTACTTATCAGATTGCTAAACAATAATGGGCTGGAGGGACAAGTGCCTGACAAGCTCTACTCGATTGGTGTACATGGTGGAGTCATTGAGTATGCTATCCTTCAGTTCTCTTATGTCTATTTTCTTATAACATTTTCCTGTACAGTGTGAATCAATCTGAGTTTTTATGGGATATACCTCCTTGTAGCAAGGCATGCTTGCCTTTGCTGTTCTATTTCAGTTATGGTCCGGCCTATGGAGGATGCCTGTGGGCCCGAGAGTGCGGCAGTTTTTGTGGAAAGCTATCCGGGGAAAGCTTCCTGTGCGTGAGTTGCTGTGGAATTTCTGTGCCTCACCAGACAGAGAGTGCCCTAGGTGTTATGCAGTGAAGGAGACTTTGGACCATCTGCTGGTGCACTGCCCATGCTCAAGAGAAGTTTTCGATCAGCTTTTGTTGGAGCAGTTTTCTGATGTTGGTGCATGGCAGTGGGATGATTTTTTGCATGTTTTTGATGCCTCATCGTCTCAAGTACTGGGTATGTTGGAGTGCAAGGCTTTGGTGGGATATGGCTTGTGGATGATTTGGAAAGATAGGAACAGGGCTGTTTTTGAAGGATCAAAGGAGGCGTCGGGTGTGGTTGCTCACAAAGCATATAGACAGGCTATGGAGTTCCTGAAAACCTTGAAGAAAAGAAGACAAGAGAAAGAAAGACAAGCTAGGAAACAACTGAAGATCGGCATCCATACGATTAAAGTTGATGCTTCAGTAGCCTTAAACTGTTGCCAGGCTGGAGTGGCGGCTGTCTGCTGGGATGATAGGGAGACGCTCTGTTGGATTCAAGGAAAGCATGTTGATGCACGATCAGTTCTGGAGGCAGAAATTAAAGCAATATGTTTCGTTTTGTATGAAGCATTGTCTCAAGGTATGGGAAATGTGGTGATTGAGTCTGACTCGAGACATGCAGTGGATATCCTCAATGGCTTGCAAGTATGACCTCGGGGGTCTAGAGTTGCTTGCTAGGAGAGTTTGGTCCCTATTATTGAAGATGGACTCCGCCTTGTTGTTGTTCATCCCAAGAGAGCTTAACCAGGTTGCAGACAGAGTTGCCCGCAAATGCCCCCATGACTGTAGGAGCTTTGTTTGGTACCCAGTCATGGATGCTGGGGTTTTGAATGAATTCTTGTAATTAGCCTTTGAGGCATAGCTTTCGGGCTGAATTACTCAAACAAAAAAAGTAGTTTCTGTAGTTACTAAATGATATTATTTTTCCTCTGAAGCAGCGTCCTAGTTGCAGTGTTATATGTTGGTTACTGCTTAATAAAGCTTTTTAGCTAATGGACAGCATGCCCTGTCTATAGTGGACAACTTTTTGGGCCTTTGTCTGTAAATATAGTGGAACTATGAAATCTGATAGTTTTCTGACTATTTCTCTTTCTAATCACTTTGTGTTTATTCATGTTGAGTTTGTGGAGCCTGATCGTTCCGGACTCGACCATGACGCACTAGGCAGAGCTGACGGGGTCCGGGACAGCGCCCCCGGAACAAAAATGGATTTGAAGATCTGTTGATAGGGGTAGTTTATGTAATTTTCTATACCCTATGTGTCGAAATCCTAGGATATGAGGGTGTGTATGGGCGGCCGTCATTGTAACTTGTAATTGGCTCTTTGCCTCTATGATAGTGAAAAACTTCCAGCGACTCCGTGGACGTAGCGCTATTCTGGGGTAAATCACGTAAATCTTGTGTCTGTGTTCGCTTCTTCTTCTTCATCCTCCATTATAGATCCTAACAATTCAGTCTTTCAGGCAACAAGGGACTATGTGGTGTGCTTCTACCAGCTTGTCCTTTATTCTGGGAAAAAGGAAATTTATCTACAGGTGGCAAAATCGCAATTGGCATTGCAGGTGGCGTTGTTATCATTCTGATAGGGGTATTGGTATATATATGCTGCTTTAGAAGAGGAAGACATGATTATGACTTTGCCCTTCCTCAAGATTTGATTTGTGAGTGCAGCTTCCTCAAATGCAGTACTTTCTTCTTTGTAGATTCTCATCCTGTGATTTTGCTTAATCTCGAATTTTTCGTGATGCTTTTTATACTTTGAGTGATTTACTCTTTAGAATCCTATGAGTGATTTGTGCAAATACAAGATGTTTAAAATCTTTCAAAAAGAAAAACAGATCATGTTCCTTTGAATATTGAAATGATTTTTGTTCTTCTGGTAATAGTTAATGTATGCTGATTGATCTTGTCTATTCATTGTTTTTGCTCTCTGTCCTTGATACGAGCAAGAAATGTTGAATTCAAAGTAAATGAAAATCACTGGCATCTAGAAATGTTACTGCAAAGTCAATATTGCATTTTATATAATATTGGAGATTTCAACACTGTAGACATTTTTTTTGTTCGGGTTACACTTAGAATTTTCGTATAGAAATTTGTACCATTCTTCGATTATAAAATTGGGCTCTCCTATTGAGAGTAGAGGTCTTGAAGAGATAAATGTATAGACGAAACTGTACCAATATCATACTTTTGCACTGTGGCTGGATTGTAAGATGGGGCATTAGTTTACTAAGGTCAGCAAGTGTGTGTCCAAAGCCAAACCAATAGTGTTTGTTGGTTGAATCAAGTGACCAGCTATGAATAAAAGTTTTGATTTGCTGGATGAGCCATCATATAGCCAATTTCCTGCAAAAGGAACATAATGGAGGCAATTCTAATGTTGCTTGCTCCTAATTACTTGGATTATTTTGAACTTTTGAGTTAAACTTTAAGTTGAAAGATTTTTTTTTTTGATTAGTTGAGCCCGTAGGCTATAAACTTTAAGTTGAAAGATATTTCGCATGCTTAATATCTCTGATGTCTTGTTACTTATCCATCGAATTCTTCGCTTTTGAAAACCAAGTTGCCACACTCTCTGATGTATCATCGCAAACATAACATAGTTTGGAAACACTTCAATATCTTCTTATGATAATGTAGAACTACACTATTAGGGACACAACAATTTCCAAGCAACAGAAACACAACTATGATACAAGTTTGTGTAGCTAGTAAGGTATTAATTTTCCATCTGAAGTTATAACTTGTAGGAACTAAGATACTAAGCGAGTTGTTAAGTGTTCGGTCAACACATTAACAAGCGCACAAGCGAGAATATCATGTGACATGGTAGGGATGTATGTAATTTCATATGATGTTTCATATTCTAAATTATTCATTTCCTGATCTTCCCATTCACATATTAGCATTGCTTGTGAAATTTTTTGCAGCTAAGATCTTGTGGTAGCAGGGAGAAAACTGCTGATATCCAAGTTGCATTAGGTATCATATAACACACAATATAAATTGGATATTATTTTCTAGTGTTTGGTTGTGCCAAGAAAGCAAAGTGGCTATGAAGTATGTGACCAAGTAATGGGAGAGGTAACTTTCACTTTCTAACATTGAGGGAAAGTCACGAAGGAGAAAGTGGTGGTAGATGGGAAGTGAGCCCTCTCACTTTTTATCATATGCCATTCCAATACTAGAAACTGGGTCATTTGTCGAAATTAGTCGGTTTTCCTCCTTGGCTTCATGCAATCAAACAGACCCACTTTCAGTTGGTTTGGTTGCATAAAGTGGAAACTGGCCAGTTTCAGAAATTAGACTAGTTTCTAATGTTTGGATGACAGAAAGTGTGATGAAAATTGAGAGGTTTCATTCTCTACCTACTTGCACTCTCATTTTTTTTCACTTCCTCTCAAAAGGTTAGAAACTGGGAGTTTCCTCTCCCACTCCTTGACCACATGCTTAAATCCTATTGTCTAATTTCCACTTTCTTATTACAACCAAATACTAGAAAGTGTTATTCATGTGATGGAGAGTGACTTGTGAAGTCTGGAGAGTGACCTCTAGGGAAGTGAGACTTCCGTATAACTCACTTCCCCTCCTCACTTGAATAAACAGCCCTTAAACCCAACCAGTGCACACTCCCTGAACTGTTTTAGGGACCAACTAGCTTAGACTTGCTAGACCAGTTGCATAGCTCTTCAATTTATTTGACATGTAGTTTATCTACTCAAATCTTTTACTGTCTACAATATCCACGATGTATCTGTTGTCGTTCATGGTCTTAACAGAGCCTTTTGTCATGTTTTTTCATCTTGCTTGTTCGGCTTTTATTTTTTTGTCACAGCAATTGCAGCAAAAAGAAATAGGTACCAGAGACGGAAGTCACTAATGTTTCTTGAGATGGATGGAGACACAAAATTCCAGTAATGTTCCTGCCACATTATAGACGTCACCTCAAACACTTTGGTAGATGCGAAGACGCTCTAAAAGGAGAATTTTTGGTTGATCAATATGCATCTTTGGACAAAAGCATTATGCTTTGGCATTGAGGCAACCATCTTCTCTCCGCAGAGCACATTTTTGTTTCAGTATGAGTGGTCATGGTGCGAAATCAAATCAATGGAGATTTTGTGGTGCCATCCCTTCATCAGGATGATTCACATTGCTTCTTCAAGATGTGAAATGTATTCATTATTTGATAATGCCCTAATTTTTTTGTAATCTTTTTCACGATAAAACAAGTGGCCATTCATTGTTTGAGAACTTGGGAAATTCTACCCGTGTTTCTGTCAGGTGGATTTCGGGTCACTATTAAAGCAAATGAGCTGCCGCTCGCTGGGTGGTGATCTCACTGTAGAAGTTTTGATAAGGTAATAACCAGTCAGTCATTTTGTCAGTGATACAATAGAACATATAACTCTAGTGATGTATTTTAATTAATCATGTAGATAAATCATCTTGACTTGTACTTGAGCCTTTAGGATAGCAATGCTAATAGCTGCTACCGTCAAGTGGTATTATAATAGCTATTCTTTGAAGTAATAGGGAGGGTCTTCATAGCTGGAGCCCTCCAGCTCCGGCTCAATTATGCAGAAAAGGAGTGGGGCTTACGGAGAAGGAGGGCTGGCTGGGAGAGTTTGGAGAAGACAACCCCTAGGATGGTTCATATCCGATCGGACGCCTCTTTCCATAGTGACAGCGGATCCGCTGGCTTTGGGGCTATTTGTTGGAATGAAGACGGAAGGCAGGTATGGGAATGGTCGGAGTATGGGAGGGCGGAGGATGTGATAGATGCAGAGTTACAAGCAATGGAAGGTGCTGTGAGGCTGGCCAAGCAACAGGGTATGCGCAGGATGATGGTTGAGACAGATGCGAGGGACCTGGTGGAGTTGTGGCCCGTGCATCTCAAGGATAGGATTCGACATTTTTGCTGGATTGCCGCTGAGCTAGAAGAGGTCCACGTCCATTTCATCCCCCGGAGAGAAAATACAGAGACGGACCGTCTGGCTAAATTTGGGAGAGTACGTGGTGAGGCCACGAGGGGTGCTTCTTAAGGCTGATACTAGTTTGATGTAGTTTATTTTCTTAACTTGCGGGCTCACTTTAGCAAAAAAAAAAAAAAAATTATGCAGAAAAGGAAAAAAAAAATCTACGTTGATAGGATCACGAGGGAGAAGGTTAATGGCTCCAGCGTCAACGTGGGCATCCACCCCTCCAAGGTGGTGATCACCGAGCTCAAGCTCGACAAGGACCGCAAGGCTCTCTCTTGGATCGCAAGGGCAAGGGGAGGGCCGCAGATAAGGCCAAGTGTAAGTTCTGAGCTCGACAAGGACCACAAGGCTCTCTCTTGGATCGCAAGGGCAAGGGGAGGGCCGCAGATAAGGCCAAGTGTAAGTTCTCGGCCAAAGAGGTCGCCGCCGTCGCAGCTGGGGGCGCGCCGTCTCTCCAGGAGGTTGACTGATCTCTATGGTTGACTGATCTCTATGGTTCGATCTAATCTATCTGTAATTTTGCAATCTCTTTGCTCATTGTCATGGATTACTAGTCCTTCCTATTTTGACGGGGAATACCGAAAAGTTTGATGTTTTATTTGTGTAGTTCTGAATGTGGAATTTTGTTCGATCTGCTTCTCCATCAAAATTTGGACTTTTTTTAGTTGGATTCTTGAAGAGATTTATGATTGGTGTGGTTCTTCTCTTTTGGTTCATAATGAGAGAATGCTGCTTTATTTGTGCACATAAACTATTTGTTGTTTGTATGGTGTGTTTCTGGGTGCCTTTTACCTGAAGGTTTGATCCATTTGGCCTTGTTGGCAGAACTATTTGTACTTGGTTAACATCTGTGTGGAGGGTCATAGATTGATGTTCATGCCATGGTAGGTCCTCTTGGTATGGGGGGAATTTGACAATTTAGATCTAAGAGAAGAAATATGGGATGTTATTGGATTGCCCTGCTAATAAGAATGTCCTGGAGAGGGCTCAAACCCAAGAACTCGGAGGTGCTATAAAATATTTCAGGTAATGAGCAAGCTTCCTGTTTGAATATTTTAGAAGTAGAATGCTAATGCTAGCTCTGATATACTTGCCGAACAGAGGATCGTTGCTATCCAGAGTAGGATATTGTTTTTAAGACAGCAACAATTCCTCACCAATAGTGGCAAAGATCAAGAACATGTTAGTAGCCAGAATTTGATGAAGCTATAGCCATTCAGAAATGGCATATGTTCCATTAATCATAACAACAAGTAAAACACAAACTAGAGCCACAAGAATGGAACCAGAGTAGACTACAAGCAGTAGACAGTAAAAGAAAGAGGACACAAAGAAGCTAGAACTACAAGCAAAATCATTCACTAATGACCCTGAAGAGATGGGATGAGCTCGCGAGGCTGCTGCCGTCCCATTCTAAAGCATCCCACCATTCTTGCTGGCCACCGATCTCTCTCATCTTCTCAGCGCCATCCAATGTGAGCTTGTTCAACTTTGGGCAGTCATGCACTCGGAGCCCTTCCAAAGAAGGGAAATCACGTGCTATGCTCCTAGCACTTAGGATCCTCAACTCTGGTAGATTATGGAGCCAGATCTCTTTGAGATTTGGGAACAGAATGAAGTCATGATGCAATCCTCCTCCTCCTCCTCCTCCTCCTTCTTCTTCTTCTGTTTCTGTTTCTTCTTCTTCCTCCTCTTCCTCTTCCTCTTCCTCCTCTTCTTCTTCTTCTTCCTCTATTTCTTCTCGTGTTGCATCCACGTAATCGATCAATTGTTCCATACTTGTGCAGTTCCAAACGTATAATTCACGAAGGTTTTGAAGAGCTATCCCTTTCCAGATGAACTTTGCTTCAGGAAGGGCTTCGAGAATGAGCAGTTGCATATTAGGAAGGGAGTGCTGATTGACGACACGGCTTCCATTCCTACCAATGATCACCTGCTTTAAGTGAGTAGAATGAGATATGCGGAGCCAACGCAAATTTATCTTGCCCTCGGCGCCGGGAAGGTCGAATGGTAATTGTATGGTCGATGACCATTCCCAGTTTTTTACATGTAATTCATCAAGGTATCGCACCAGCCGACTCGAATGAGAAATCCTTTGCAGGCATTCGAGAGTACTTACAGTGATACCAATGGTCTTCAATTGGTTCAAGGTTTCCAGCTCTTCTAAATTCATCCCAGTTCCAACACCCCCAACTTTCCATTGCCCGGAACTGACATACATGTCCAACACCCGAAGTTGGGAGAGACTTGCAATAACCCCTTCAGGGATGGTTTTGAGATGAAAAGTATGGGAGAGCAGCAATACCTTCAGCTGGCTCAGAGCTTTCAAGCCAGCAGGCAAAGATGTTATCTTGGTCCCAGAAAGATCAAGATACTGTAGCGAAACTAATGCCTCGATTCCTGCAGGAAGCTTTTCTATCGTAGTTTCTGACAGATCGAGGATCCTTAGCTCTGGCATGTGCAGGAAGAAGTCACGGGGGATGATCTCCAACTTTCTATTCTGATGCAGCAACAAAACTTCGAGGGCTGGGCAATTGGGACTCTCAGGTAGTGCTTGGATATGATTATCCATGAGAGAGATCCATTTTGCATTTTCCCAGCCCTCAGCAGAAAATGCTTCTCTTAGGCCCGAGCCTGCTTGGACCAACCATTTTCTCGAATTGGTCCCATGATCACAGCTCGCCCAGGAAACCAGGGCACGGACCATGGGATGCATGTCTATGTAGTCGTCATCCTCATCGTACTCTATTAAAGATGCAGCCTTGAGATTACCAATGACGTAGTGACCTTCTTCATAAATACCTGCATCTATGTCATGGAAGGGAGCATCTTTAATTCCTTCTCCGACTCCATAACGTATAATGGTTTTCTTGCGAATCCCAAAACGTTCCGACAAAAGGGAACAATATAAGAGAAATTTTCTCATTTTGTGGTCAGATAGATCATCGTAACTCAACTTCAAAGGATTAAGAACGTTCTCTGCCATACCTGGGAGCTGCCAGGGTTCTGTGTCTAGCAATGACACCGCACGCCTCCATTCCTCTCGGCTTGTTCTGCCAATCATAGCGCGTCCGAATTGAATGAGCGCGAGAGGCAGGCCTCCGCACTTGTCGACTAATTTCTCAGCGTGGCCTCGTAGACGTGCGATGCGGCCCTCTCCTCCTACCGTCGCAGTGAATAGGGTCCATGAATCTTCCGATGCCAAACATGTTATCTTCACCGTCGTCGTTGTTGCGCCCATGCAGCCGCAAACATGCTCGATTCGCGTACCCAGGATGATCTTCTGCATTTTTGCGGGTTCAGGAGTGGGAATGCCGATATCATGAAGATCCAATGGTTTCCACATATCATCGAGCAAAAGAACAAACTTTCTCTTTCGGAGAGCATTCCTTAAGATGGCGGCTCGCTCCATGGGAAGCTTCTTCTCCTGCCATGATATCTATAACCGGCCTCTAATGGCTTCTTGAACACCATCCACATCGACATCCTTGGTCACATCGACCCATATGACCATGTTGAAATCCGCTGCTCTGGCGATGTATTGGTTATGGAGCGTTCTCAAGAGTGCGGTCTTACCGACCCCTGCCATCCCGTGAATCCCAATTATGCCGACATCGTCATGGTTCACAAGACGACGGAGCTGATTTAACGCCGATTCCATGCCCACAGCGTTAGGCACGAGCGGCATGGGGATGAATTTGAGAGGGGCAGATTCATCGGCCACCTCCTTGAAGTCGCCTTTGCCCTTCAACCCTCGCACCTCCAGCAGCAACTCGTCGGCTCGTTTGTTGAGGCAGTAGCTCGACCAGATACGCTGCTTGCAGTCTTCAGACAGAGTGGGCAAGTTTAAATACTCGTCGGTGATTCTATCGGTCTCTGATCGAAGCTTGTCGACTTCTTCCAGCCACCACTTGACGTTCTCCTTGCGCTCCCTCCCCTCCCTTTCGGCCCTTTCGGCCCTTTCGACCATCTGCTTCACATCATCTTTCTTGCAAGTCAGCTCCTTCATCTCGCCTTCCAGCGAGTCGAAGAATGGCAGACATGACACTAGGTAGCAGAAGTGCCGAGAGACCAACCCAACAGGTAAGCATTTGGATATCGCGCTCACAACATCTTTAAAGGCACCCATTACTTCCACCAAAAAAGTGAGATGGATGTGTGTATATATATATGTGGGATATGGAAGATGCAGGTAGAGCAGGATTCTATGGAACTAAAAAGGCTTGCAGACAGGCTATATTGATGGATTGAGATGATGGAGGCTTAATCTTGGAATTGAATGCCACGAATTAAGACGGGGAACGAAACTTCTAAGATCTATTGGCTATGCTATGGTCTTTGAAGTCAATATTATTAATTGGAACTCGGTGTTAAGGAGCAAGTGGATATGCCAATTTCCGATTTTTTTTAGCCGCCAATTATTACTCTTTTATATCAGGAAAATGCACACATGCACCTTAACTTGTTTCCATCTCCATATTAGTGATTAATCCGTCTCTTTTCGTAGGAGGGACTGTTAGGGGATCTGAGCGGTCCCGACAATGCCGGAGATGCACCATATACGACGGGATGTCGCAGCGGAAAAGATACAACCAAAGCACAAACAAAGAAAAGAAAATACTAGAGGAACACATGGATTTACGTGGAAAACCTACCAGCAACAACTGGAAGAAAAAAACCACGGGCGGCGGAGGAAATCTTCAATATGAGAGAGAGATTACAAAGCCCTAACTCTACAGAGACAAGGAGAGTCTCTCTCTAGAGTTGCCTACTCTCACACCTCTCACAATGGCCACAAGAATTACAGAGATTTGCTAAAGAGGATGAACGTCCCTCTAGGATCTCAAGAAGCTATCTCTCTCAACTTCTTAGACTCTCACCAAACCCTAGCTCTCATAACCCTCACCATAGCATACAAAGGAAGCCCATAGCAGCACACCAAGAAGACCTAGAAAACCCCTATTTATAGGCCCCAAGATAACTAGGATTGGAATTAATCCTAACCATCCAACTTTCCCGTCTACAGTGTTTTGGATCAATCCAGAGCAGGCTTGGATTGATCCACTTCGAAAGCCTTCAAAACACGCATTTGTGAACATGGTATGGATCGATCTAGCTTCAGAGTGGATCGATCCATTGTGATCTTGGATTCATCCAAGATGCAAACAGAGCCAACTATAGCTATCTTATGGGCTTCTCTTCTTTATTTCTCTCTTTTCTTAATTAATTAGCTTTGGCTGTAATATATTAATTATAATTAAAAGCATGCTTTGCTTGGCTCGTCTCGTGTTTATTTTTGGATTGGTTCGTAAAAGGAAAGGTATAGGGGTTTGGTGTGGGTATTTAAGAGGAGATGAATGCGTCTCTCTCTGGATCGGGGGAACACGGAGTACGATGGGCTGGTGGGTTGGGGTAATGGTGCATTAACTTTAATAAATGATTGGACTGCTGCTTTACGGTCGGAGAAAGTGGTAATTAATGTGCTCATGCGCATGGAATTGTACTGTTTTGTTTTGTGAGTCAACAATGAAAGGAAATACGGATAATTGGTGTTTAGTCTCTTTAGGAGACTTTATTTGCTGTATAGTCTTCTTATAAGTTCTTAAGCCATTTAGTCTTTTTTTGACAGCTATATTTTTTTAATCTCTAAAATACCCTTTAACCCTAATTTATCTCATTCAAGTTGACTGGCCAAGCTTTGATGGAAGGAGAGGGCGACGGGGGCAGCGGAGGGGGTGGATCCGGCAAGAGACGGAAGGAGAGGGCCGCTGAGTTGAGGATCCGGTGAGGACGGAGGTGGATCCAGCGTGGACGCTGGGGAAGGAGATGGCGACGTAGCAGTGCGGGGGGCGACCAGATCGCAGCGGGGAGACGTCGGGGAAGGAGATGGCGATGGAGTAGGGCGGGGGGCGACCAGATCGCGGCGGGGGGGGGGGGGAGACGTTGGGGAAGGAGATGGCGACGGAGTAGGGTGGGGGGCGACCAGATTGCGGCGGGGAAGGAGATGGCGACGGAGACGGCGACCGGATCGCGGCGGGGAAGGAGATGGCGAAGGAGACGGCGACCAGATCGCGGCGGGCGGCGACCAGATCGCGGCGGGAAGCGACCAGATCGTTGCGGATCCGGTGAGGACGGAGGTGGATCCAGCGTGGACGCTGGGGAAGGAGGTGGCGACGTAGCAGGGCGGGGGGCGACCAGATCGCGACGGGGAGACGTCGGGGAAGGAGATGGCGACGGAGTAGGGAGGGGGGCGACCAGATCGCGGCGGGGAGACGTTGGGGAAGGAGATGGTGACGGAGTAGGGCGGGGGGCGACCAGATCGCGGCGGGGAAGGAGATGGCGACGGAGACGGCGACCGGATTGCAGCGGGGAAGGAGATGCCGAAGGAGACGGCGACCAGATCGCGGCGGGCGGCGACCAGATCGTTGCGGATCCGGTGAGGACGGAGGTGGATCCAGCGTGGACGCTGGGGAAGGAGATGGTGACGTAGCAGGGCGGGGGGCGACCAGATCGCGGCGGGGAGACGTTGGGGAAGGAGATGGCGACGGAGGAGGGCGGGGGGCGACCAGATCGCGGCGGGCGGCGGGCGGCGACCAGATCGCGGCGGAGCAGGGCGAGGGGACAGGAGGGGCGGATCCAGGGCGGGCCGGGGGACAGCTTGGGAAGGAGGAGGCTGGTTGAAGGAAAAGGGGAAAATGTAAGGAAAATGGAGAAAATATGGAAAAGGGGAAGGAAAATAAGAAAAATGGTAGGGGAATAGGGAAGAAGTAACTACCAATAAGCGAGAAGTAATTACCAGCTTAAACAAGAGAAGTAACTGCATTAAGGAAAATAAGAAAAATGGTAAGGGAATGGGGAAGCAACTACCCATGTTTGGGGAAGTAACTATCATTATAATGAGAAGTAACTATCATTATAATGAGAAGTAACTATGATTATATTGGGGAAGTAATTACCATTACAATGGGGAAGTAACTATCAATATTTGGGGAAGTAAGTACCAATAAGCGAAGAAATAACTACCAGCTTAGACAGGAGAAGTAACTGCATCTATATTGATAGTAACTACCATTAAACTGGGAAAGTAACTACCATTATATTGGGAAAGTAACTACCATTATATTGGGAAAGTAATTACCATTATACTGGGAAAGTAACTACCATTATATTGGGAAAGTAACTACCATTATATTGGGAAAGTAACTACCATTATACTGGGAAAGTAACTACCATTATATTGGGAAAGTAACTACCAATACTTGTGGAAGTAACTATCAATACTTGGGGGAAGTAACTACCATATATGCAAATGAAAAGTAACTACTAAAATGAAAAGTAACTATCAAAATGAGAAGTAACTACCATTATACTGGGAAAGTAACTACCATTATAAAGGAAAATAAACGGGCCGGCTTGGGAAGGAGGAGGCTGGTTGAAGGAAAAGGGGAAAATGTTTTAAGGAAAATGGAGAAAATATGGAAAAGGGGAAGAAAAATAAGAAAAATGGTAGGGGAATAGGGAAGAAGTAACTACCAATAAGCGAG
>OY986970.1:26813682-26835063 GCA_963920575.1 Narthecium ossifragum | reverse complement strand
GCTCCTGCCACATTATAGACGTCACATTATAGTCCCTTCATCAGGATGATTCACATTGCTTCTTCAAGATGTGAAATGTATTCATTGTTTGATAATGACCTAATTTTTTTGTCATCTTTTTCACGATAAAACAAGTGGCCATTCATTGTTTGAATACTTGGGAGATTCTACCTGTGTCTGTCAGGTTTGATTTCGTTCGGGTCACTATTAAAGCAAATGAGCTGCCGCTCGCTGGGTGGTGATCTCACTTGTAGAAGTTTTGAGAAGGTAATAACAAGTCAGTCAGTCATTTTGTCAGTGACACAATAGATCATAATCTCTAGTGATGCATTTTAATTAATCATGTAGATAAATCATCTTGACTTGTACTTGAGCCTTTAGGATAGCAATGCTATAATAGCTGCTACCGTCAAATTAAAGCTTCATTGAATCGAAATTCAAGCTTTGAATAGGCTCGGCCAACCGGTTTTGAAGTCTTATCTAGCGGCAAATTAAGGCTCATGCTCTGATCGACTTGGAATAGGCTTGAAATTGAATTCTAATTGAAATAATGTCAAGTTTAATCATTCGACTCTAGTCTCAGAATTTATTTCAATCCAACCTTTATTAAGAATAGGCACGGTTTGAAATAGACTCGATCAAAGCTCGATACAAAGTAAACTTAGCCAGCTTCATCATCAAATGTTCCTCTCCTAGAAAAGTTTGATGCTTTATTTGTTTATTTCTGAATGGTGGAATTTTCTTCGATCTGATTCTCCATCAAATTTTGGAACTTTTTCAGTTTGGATTCTGGAGAGATTTATGAATGGTGTGGTTCTTCTCTTTTGGTTCATAATAAGAGGATGCTGCTTTATTTGTGCACATAAACTGTTTGTTGTTTGTATGATTTGTTTCTGGGTGGCTTTTACCTGAAGGTTTGATCTGTTGAAACAATGGGAAAGAAGATCAACATGATCCATGTTGGCCCTTTTGCCAGAACTATTCGTACTTGGTTAGGATTGACAAATTTGAAACTAAGAGAAGAAATATGGGAATAGAGCGGATTGGAATCGGCCAATCTTTTTGTTATTGGATTGCCCTGCTAATATGAATGTCCTGGAGAGGGCTCAAACCCAAGATCTACGAGGTGCTATAAAATGGTTCAGGTAATGAGCAAGCTAACCTGTTTTGAAGATTTTAGAAGTAGAATGCTAATGCTAGTAGCTCTGTTAGACTTTGCCGTTTATAGTCTCTACCCCATGGTGGCAGGAGTTCCAGAGGACTCCAACCCAAGATCTACGGGTAGGATATTGTTTTAAAACGCCAACAATTCCTACCCAGTGGTGGCCAACATCTTCTATTGATCAGAACATCAAGTAAAAACACCAATTAGGGCCGCAAGAATGGAACCAGAGTAGACCACATGCGTAGACAGTAAAAGAATTAAGGAGGACACAAGGAAGCTAGAACTACAAGCAAAATCATTCTAATACTCATAGACCCTGAAGAGATGGGATGAGCGAGCGAGGCTGCCGTCGTCCCATTCTAAAGCATCCCACCATGCTTTCTGACCATAGACCACTTTCATCTTTTCAGCACCATCCAATCCGAGCTTCGTCAACTTTGGGCAGTTAAGCACACTAAGTTGTTCCAAGGAAGGGAAATTACGTGCTATGCCCCTAGCACTTAGCATCCTCAACTCTGGTAGATTTTCGAGCCAAATCTGTTTGAGATATGGGAACGGAATGAAGTCACCGGGCAATCCTTCTTCCATTTCTGCTGGAGTTGCATCCACGTAGTCGATCAGTCGTTCCATACTTCTACAGTCCCAAACGTGTAAATAACCAAGGTTTAGAAGAGCCCTCCCTTTCCAGCTGATAAACTTTGCTTCAGGAAGGCCAGAGAGAACGAGCAATTGCAGAGTGGAAAGGGAGCGCTGATTGACGACGCCGCTTCCACTGCTACCAATGATCACCTGCTTTAAGTGAGTAGAATTAGATATTCGGAGCTGACGCAAACCAATCATGTCCTTGGCGCCCGGAAGGTCGGATGGTAATTGTACGGTCGATGACCATTTCCATAAATTTACATGCAAATCACGAAGGGATCGCACCAGCCGACTCGATTGAGAAATCCTTTCAAGGCGATTGAGAGTACTTACAGTGATTCCAATTGACTTCAATTGGTTCAAGGTTTCCAGCTCTTCTAATTTTACCCCAGTTTCAACGTGCCCAGCTTTCAACCACCCGTAACTGGCGTACATGTCCAGCACTCGAAGTTGGGGCAGACTTGCAATAACCATTTCAGGGATGCTCTCGAGAGGAGTAAAGGAGAGCAGCAATACCCTCAGCTGACTCAGAGCTTCCAAGCCAGCGTGCAGAGATGTTATCTTGGTACCAGAAAGATCAAGATGCTGCAGCGAAACTAATGCCTCGATTCCTGGAGGAAACTCTTCGATGGCAGTATACGCGAGATCAAGGACCCTTAGCGCTGGCATGTGCGCACGCAGGAAGAAGTCACGAGGGATGGTCTTCAACTTTTCATTCCCCCGTAGCAACAGAACTTCGAGGGCCTGGCAGTTGGGACTCTCAGGTAGTGCTTGGATATCATTATACGCGAGAGAGATCCATTTTGCACTTTCCCATTCCTCAGCGGGAAATGCTTCTTTGAGGCCCAAGCCTGCTCGGACCAACCATTTTCTCGGATTTTTCCCATGATCACAGCTCAACCAAGAAAACATGGCATGGACCATGGGATGCATCTCGATGTAGCGGTGGTCATCCCAACGATCGTACATCAAAGATGCCGCCTTGAGATTACCAATGAGAAAGTGACATTCTCCAAAAATTCCTGCATCTGTCTGATCATGGGAGAGAACATCATCTATAGTTCCTTCTCCGATTCCATATCGTATGATCGTTTCTTTGTTAATTCCACCAGATTCCGGGAGTAGGGAACAATATAAGGGAAATGTTCTCATTTTATGGTCAGATAGATCATCATAACTCAACTTCAAAGGATTAAGAACGTTGTCTTCCATACCTTCGAACTGCCAGGGCCTAATGTCCAGCAGTGACACCGCACGCCTCCATTCCTCTGGGGTTGTTCTGTCAATCATAGCGCGTCCGACGTGAGTGAGCGCAAGAGGCAGGCCTCCGCACTTCTTGGCTAACTTCTCAGCATTGTCTTGTACATCTGGATGGGATTCTTTGATGCGGTCCTCTCCTCCTGCCATCGCAGTGAAGAGGCTCCATGAATCTTTCCATGCCAAACAATCTATCTTGATCAATGTCGTAGTTGTTGCACCCAAGCTGCTGCTTGCGCCCGTGGTGCCGCAAACATTTTCCTTTCGTGTAGCCAGGATGATCTTTTGCTTGCTTCCGCGTATGGGAGTGGGAATTCCGATAGCATGAAGATCGAGTGGTTTCCACATATCATCGAGGAATACAACAAAGTTGTTCGTCTTCTGGAGATCCTTCCTTAGTTTGTCGGCTCGCTCCGTGGGAGGAAGCTTCTTCCCCGGCCATGATAGCTGCAACCGATCTTTAATGGCTTCTTGAACACTTTTCTCATCGCCATCCTTGGTCACATCAACCCATATCACCATGTTGAATTCCGCTGCTCCGGCGACGTACTCGTTATGGAACGTTCTCAAGAGTGCGGTCTTACCGACCCCTCCCATCCCGTGAATCCCAATTACGCCGACATCGTCATCATTCACCAGAGCACGGAGGCGCTCTAACACCTTGTCCATGCCCACCGCTTTAGGCACGGGCGGCAAGTAGATGAATTTGATAGGGGCCGATTCATCAGCCACGTCCTTGAAGTCGCCTTTGCCCTTCAACTTGCGCGCCTCCAAGAGCAACTCGTCGGCTCGTTTGTTGAGCCTGTAGCTTGACCAGATATGTTGCTTGCAGTCTTCATAGAGAGTGGGCCTTGAGCTAAACTCGTCCCTGATCGCCTGGGTCTCTGTTTGAAGCTTGCCGACTTCTTCCAGCCACCCCTTGACCTGCTCCATGGGCTCCTTCCCCTCCCTTTCAGCCCTGCCGACCATCCGCTTCACATCAACTTGCTTGTTTCTTAGCTCGTTCATCTCGCCGTCCAGCGAGTTAAAGAATGGCAGACATGACACCACGTAACAGATGTGCCGGTTGAGCAATCCAACAGGCAAGCAGTTGGATATCACGCTCACTATTTGATCCATTAGTTTCACCAAAAAAGCGACATAGAGGTATGTGTATGAGATATGGAAGATGTAGCTAGAGCAGGATTCTAAGGAACTAAATGGGTTTGCAACCAAGGCTATATTTATGAACTGAGATGATGGTGGCCTAATATTATTCTTGGTATTGAAGGTGACGAAGAAGGAGAGGCAATGAATTAAGCCAAACTTTTAAGACTGATCTGTTGGCTATGGTGCTATTGTCTTGATCGATGCCAAGACATTACCAAGAGGCTTCTCTAGATCTGCGATGCTAATCATGTGGATGGTTGACTTTGCCGAGAAAATAAAAATTCCAACTTGGTGATAGGAACGTTTGGATATGCCAACTCCGATTCTTATCTAGCGGCCAAAGTTTACTCTTCCATGCATGATGCATGATGCATGATGCACGGTTAAAAGAGCATAGCTATAACACGCAAAAGCAAGTACGGCTTATGATGCAGGGTTTTGTAGAAGTTTTAGATTCACGTATGACATTTATGCAGGATGTCTCATCTATAGAAATCCATAGAATATATATTACTGGAGTATCAAGAAAATCTATAGATTCCTTCTTTTTTATTACTTCGTAAGAGTACGTCCGGATAACAAACTGAAGTAATTCAAAGAAAAAGAAAAATCTAAGATATTCCAGGGTCGAAATTACCTGTGATAAAACTTTTAATGAGAAGAAGTCTGCAACAAGGTGATAATATATAGTAAAATATGGGATTGACGTTGTTTGGAAGCTTTTCCACCCAAACATCCTAATCAAGGATATTTATTTGCGTAATGTAGCTAACATTTGTAAATATTCAGTTGTCAATAATTTATCTTGTAGGCAGCTTCTATGAAGCTAACATTTTTTGGTATTCAGTTGTCAATAATTTATAGCTATTTATTAGCCAGCTAACATTTTTAAATATCCAGTTGTCAGTAATTTATCTTGTAGACAGCTTCTATGACCACTTCAAAACAACACCAAGCTAAACAATGGTGATTGTGCTACCATCACTTATCTCCATATCCCCAATGGCTTGTGTCTTCTAGCAATCAGTCTGAAATTTGATTTTCTGCTCCCATGGTGACCAAAGGATAAAATTTCCAACCTCCATTTTAGAGATTGGTTATATATATATATATAGATTATACGTCATTAGAAGTATTTGGCTTTTTCCTTTATTTTTTAGTTAAACAAAGCTTTTACTATGCCATGGTCTTGAAGCCAAGATTGTTAATTATGACATAACCTGGAGCAGGGTAAACGTGAACCTCTTTATGGGAGAGACAACCAGATTTATCAAGAGGAGAAAGCAAACCCTAACTCTCATTCATCAGAAAACCTCCATGTTACAAACCCTAAAACCTCCTTTTATATGTTTAAGGAGAGACCAGACCAACTCATACATGGACTCAAACATGAATTAACCAAATACAAATAACTAAACCCGAAATTCAAAGAGGAGAAAACCGACTAGAAATAGGAAACTTGCTAAAAATAGAAAGACCGATAAACTGCCTAAAAAAGAAAGTTTTTCACTAAAACGGGATTTTAAGCCAAAGGAAAAGGAATCTGGAGATTCGGAGGTCAAGGTCATGGAGATGGATATGTCTTCACAAGTGAATATTGAATTTAATGAGGGGTTGAAATGACTATTGGGGAGAGCAAGATTTAAACCGATGATTTCTGCTCTGATACCATATTATTTTAACCACTTAATCCAAAAGTTTATGCCGTTAGGAGAGGTAGAGTCATTGTATTTATAGTCTAACACAGACAAAAAATAGGCACAAATTTAATGTAGAAAACCTCTATCAACAATTGGAAGGAAAACTACGCAGAGAAATACACTAAGAAAAGGGATTAGATGAATATATACATTGTTTTTTTTTAGAGGCGATAAGCAAGCTCTTTAGGCTATCAAAAATCACTCTCAAAGACTTCTTAGACTTACTAGAATCCTATCCTTTTCGGGGGCGTTTGGTAAGGGGATAGGCTATTCCAAGTTAAGGGATTTCGGGGTTAGAAAAGTTAGGATAATGAGTAGAAAAGTTGGGATAATGAGTGGGGATAGAACAAAATTTTTTTTTTAATGAAAAATAAAAACGAGGATACAAATTGGGGTGAAGTTAAATGGGGATGGTATAAGTGATATCCTCATTTTTTTGGATGACCCAACTTAACCCACATTATTCTTATTTCACTAACCCCATTCTACTTAGGGATAAGATGGGATACGGAACCAAACATAGGCTTCCTCTCAATAGCCATGAAAGCCCACCTAAACCCTAGCTTTTAGTCCCTCTTTTATATAACTCCAAACCCAAAACCCAAATTAGGATTTTACATCAAGTCAATTCAAAATCCTAATTTAATCAATTTGGGTTTGAAGTCGTTTCGGTCAAGATTTGCAAATTTGTGTATTGTAACTTTACAACCAATAGTATTCCCAGTACAGCAGCAGGACTACGACCCAAGACCTACCATACTTGACGTGACTATACTGTGCTAGTCATAACATGTAAGTCACGTTGTGATTGATGTTGATGGATCACCCGCTCTTTCTTACATAAATAAGATCAAGAATAGATTAGAATTTCCTAATATAAACTTGTTAAAATAGAAATTCTTATCCAAATCAACCTAAAAGGAACCAATCATGGTAACCTCTATATTTGTACCATAACTGTACAAAAGAACTCCAATTCGGTAGTTTCATATAATTAATGGTACTTACATTAAAAAAACATCCGGTCAAATTTGGCCTACTATTTGCGTTTTATTCCAACTAATTTTTGATATCTTGGAAGCTCCGCCCCCGTTAAGTCTTAAAAAACACACGCGGTCAAAACTTTATCTTGGATAAGATGAAAATGAAGTTAAAAATATGAAAATAAATTTAGGAAGATGAAAATAAATTTAGAAAAATAAAAATGAATTTTTAAAGATAAAAATGAAATGAAAAAGGTGAAAATAAGTCTAAAATGATGAAAATGAGCGGACAAAGATGAAAATGTAGGAAAGATGAAAATGAATTTAGAAGATGAAAATGAAATTAGAAAGATGAAAATGAATTCAGAAAGATGGAAATGAATTTAAAAAGATGGAAATGAATTTAAAAGGATGGAAATGCATTTAAAAAGATGAAAATGAATTTAGAATGATGAAAATGAATTTAGAAAGATGAAAATAAATTTAGAAAGATGAAAATAAATTTAGAAAGATGAAAATGCACGAAAGATGAAAATAAATTTAGAAAGATGAAAATGCACGAAAGATAAAAATGAATTTAAAAAGATGAAAATGTATGTGAAAATCATTTTCATCTTTCTGAATTCATTTTCATCTTCCTAAATTCATTTTCATCTTTCATACATTTTCATATTTTTAACTCTATTTTATCATTTTAAATCTATTTTCATCTTCTTAACTTTATTTTTATCTTTTTAAATGCATTTTCATCTTTTTTAACTCTTCAAATTACAACTTAATTGGCTGAGATTCTCCATCAAGAGTTTCTTCGGTCACATCCACTTTTCTTCTATAAATTTCTTTATCTTTTCTCATATTTTTCCATGTTTTTCTACCATTTCCCCCTATTTTCCTATTTTTGCCCGACTTTTCTCTCTCCTCTTCCTTTATCTCCACCCTCGGCTCGCCTCCCAAGCCATCGTCTCGATCGCCATCGGCTGAAGCGGCTCGATCGGACGGCTGGGAGTTGCCGGAGCCCGATCGCGCGGCAAGGAGGGACGTCCGGTCGTCGGCGTCGATGGGGATGTGATCGTGATGGCATGAGGACTTGATCCCCTGGTTAAATCGCCGGTGGCGCAGCCGTAGGTGATGGATCAAAGGTGGCGGCGCCGGCGGGTCATGAAGGTAGGAAGGTGGACGTCGTCGTCGGATTTGAGACGGAAATGAAGGAGAAGGGTGAGAGACCTCAAGATGGCTTGTTGGGGGCCTCAGGCATTGTTGTTGTTGTTGAATTTGATTGCATGGTGAAGATGTTGGATTTATCAAATTTTGTTTATGTGCTTAATCCGTCTATCCTTTATTGCCTCAGGGACTTGTCATCGAACCAATTTTCTGGTAGCATTCCGGACAGTTTAGGCTCATCAAATCAGCATCTTGTGTAAGTAGATTTGATCACTCATGTAGCATTTTCGTTTTGTCAACTTGATTAACTGTTGCTATCTTTTGACCAACGCAAATGAACTTGCTTTTGTGTTCATTCTTTCTCATTGCAAATCACGAAAATCATTAGTTTTTTTTTTTTTGAGAAATTCAGCCCAAAGGCTAGATAAAGCTTAAGGAAAGATTACAAGGGTACAACAGATTACAAAGCACCACCCACCACTCCAAGCCAAAACTATAAGCAAAACTTTTATAAATCACAAGGGAAATCTCGCGGGATCTCAGATCCAAGAGCAAAGACCCACAAGCACGACCAACCATGAATTCTACCAAGCCCTGCCAATGTATGTGCTCGCTCTACGTGGTCTCGATGCACAGATTTAAAGATTGAGGTAACAAAATGTGCTAAAAGAGAACAAATCTCCCTTAACTGGTCACAAAACTCAGAAGGCCATGTTAAGTCACCATTGATGCAACCCACCAAAAAAGAAGCATCAGACTCAATGATAATGTTAACGCAACCGAAAATCACGAAAATCATTAGTGTTTTTAGTACACTGACTTCTAGTAAATGCCGAAGTAAAAAAAAAGTAGGGGGCGTTTCTGCTGAAGCTATATACTTTTTACAGAAAAGCATTTTTTTAGGTTTGTGTCGCCAAAACCCCCGATTATGATCTTATTAACTGTCTTATTTACCCATTTGAACTATATGTACCTAGCAGTACGTACTGTTTGGGCTATCTCCATGCCTTGCCAATGATGAAAATGCTTTCAACATAACAACTCATTACTTGTAAATTCCAAACAAGGCAGAAGTTTTCGTGGATGCAATAAATCCAAGAAGGTTTATAGTCGGCAAACTGCCTAGGTAATATGCACTCTAACCATAAATTGTGCCTTCAAGTGTGGAGATACTAATATAAATGAATAGCAGGAGCTTTATATTGCTTAAATGAGCCAATTCTTTCCCTGTATCACACCCATTCTTTAATTATGTTGTCTTAGATTGTCTTATGCGTCTCCAATTAGAAATTGCTGCATAAAGGATACGGAGACCTTCATTGGTGGTTTTCTTGCCATTCTATTATAGTTATCTTGACTTCTGTGCTTCAATTTGTATTACTTATCAGATTGCTAAACAATAATGGGCTGGAGGGACAAGTGCCTGACAAGCTCTACTCGATTGGTGTACATGGTGGAGTCATTGAGTATGCTATCCTTCAGTTCTCTTATGTCTATTTTCTTATAACATTTTCCTGTACAGTGTGAATCAATCTGAGTTTTTATGGGATATACCTCCTTGTAGCAAGGCATGCTTGCCTTTGCTGTTCTATTTCAGTCATTCTATTGGAGGAGATTAATTAGTCTTCTTTACTGGTCTATATCAAGTAGTTTCTGTAGTTACTAAATGATATTGTTTTTCCTCTGAAGCAGTGTCCTAGTTGCAATGTTATATGTTGATTACTGCTTAATAAAGCTTTTTAGCTAATGGACAGCATGCCCTGTCTATAGTGTACAGCTTTTTGGGCCTTTGTCTGTAAATATAGTGGAACTATGAAATCTGATAGTTTTCTGACTATTTCTCTTTCTAATCACTTTGTGTTTATTCAGTCTTTCAGGTAACAAGGGACTATGTGGTGTACCTTCTCTACCAGCTTGTCCTATATTCTGGGAAAAAGGAAATTTATCTACAAGTGGCAAAATCGCAGTTGGCATTGCATGTGGCGTTGTTATCATTCTGATAGGGGTATTGGTATATATATGCTGCTTTAGAAGAGGAAGACATGATTATGACTTTGCCCTTCCTCAAGATTTGATTTGTGAGTGCCGCTTTCTCAAATGCAGTACTTTCTTCTTTGTAGATTCTCATCCTGCGCAAAAACTGTATTTATATGTGATTTGGCTTAATCTCGTATTTTTTCGTGATTCTTTTTATACTTTGAGTGATGTGCTCTTTAGAATCCTACGAGTGATTTGTACAAATACAAGATGTTTAGAATCTTTCAAAAAGAAAAACAGATCATGTTCCTTTGAATATTGAAATGATTTTTGTTCATCTGGTAATAGTTAATGTATGCTGATTGATCTTGTCTATTCGTTGTTTTTGCTCTCTGTCCTTGATACGAGCAAGAAATGTTGAATTCAAAGTAAATGAAAATCATTGGCATCTAGAAATGTTCCTGCAAAGTCAATATTGCATTTTATATAATATTGGAGATTTCAACACTGTAGACATTTTTTTTGTTCAGGTTACACTTGGAATTTTCGTATAGAAATTTGTACCATTCTTCGATTATAAAATTGGGCTCTCCTATTGAGAGTAGAGGTCTTGAAGAGATAAATGTATAGATGAAACTGTACCCATCTCATACTTTTGCACTGTGGCTGGATTGAAGATGGGGCATTAGTTTACTAAGGTCGGCAAGTGTGTGTCCAAAGCCAAACCTATAGTGTTTTTTGGTCGAATCAAGTGACCAGCTATGAAAAAAAGTTTTGATTTGCTGGATGAGCCATCATATAGCCAATTTCCTGCAAAAGGAACATAATATAGGCAATTCTAATGTTGCTTGCTCCTAATTACTTGGATTGTTTTGAACTTTTGAGTTAAACTTTAAGTTGAAAGATATTTCGCATGCTTAATATCTCTGATGTCTTGTTACTTATCCATCGAATTCTTCGCTTTTGAAAACCAAGTTGCCACACTCTCTGATGTATCATCCTAAACATAACATAGTTTGGAAACACTTCAATATCTTCTTATGATAATGTAGGACTACACTATTAGGGACACAACAATTTCTAAGTAACAGAAACACAACTATGATACAAGTTTGTGTAGCTAGTAAGGTATTAATTTTCCATCTGAAGTTATAACTTGTAGGAACTAAGATACTAAGCGAGTTCTTAACTGTTTGGTCAACACATTAAGAAGTGCAGAAACGAGAATATCATGTGACATGGTAGGGAAGTATGTAATTTCATATGATGTTTCATATTCTAAATTATTCATTTCCTGATCTTCCCATTCACATATTAGCATTGCTTGTGAAATTTTCTGCAGCTAAGATCTTGTGGTAGCAGGGAGAAAACTGCTGATATCCAAGTTGCATTAGGTATCATATAACACACAATATAAACTGGATATTGTTTTCTAGTGTTTGGTTGTGCCAAGAAAGTAATGTGGCTATGAAGCATGTGACCAGGTAATGGGAGAGGTAACTTCCATTTTCTAACATTGAGGGAAAGTCACAAAGGAGAAAGTGGTGGTAGATGGGAAGTGAGGCCTCTCACTTTTTATTATACGCTCTGCCATTCTATCACCAGAAACTGGGCCATTTATAGAAATTAGTCAGTTTTCCTGCCCAGCTTCATGCAATCAAACAGACCCACTTTCAGTTGGTTTGGTTGCATAAAGTGGAAACTTGCCAGTTTCAAAATGAGAGGCCTCATTCCCCACCTACCACTACTCTCGTTTTTTTCACTTCCTCTCAAAAGGTTAGAAACTGGTTCCTCTCCCACTCCTTGACCACATGCTCAAATCCTATTGTCTAATTTCCGCTTCTTATTACAACCAAATACTAGAAAGTGTTACCCATTTACTGGAGAGTGACTTGTGAAGTCTGGAGAGTAACGGAAGTGAGACTTCCGTATAACTCACTTCCCCTCCTCACTTGAATAAACAGCCCTTAAAACCAACCAACGCACACTCCCTGAACTGCTTTAGGGACCAACTAGCTTAGACTTGCTAGACCAGTTGCATAGCTCTTCAATTTATTTGACATGTAGTTTATCTACTCAAATCTTTAACTGTCTACAATACAATACCCACGATGTATCTGTTGTCCTTCATGGTCTTAACAGAACCTTTTGTCAAGTGTTTTATTTTTTATTTTTTGTCACAGCAATTGCAGCAAAAAGGAATAGGTACCAGAGGCAGAAGTCACTAATGTTTCTTGAGATGGAGACACAAAATTCCTGTAACGTTCCTGCCACATTATAGACGTCACCCTCAAACACTTTGGTAGATGCGAAGACGCTCTAAAGGGAGAATTTTTTGTTGATCAATATGCATCTTTGGACAAAAGCTTTATGCTTTGGCATTGAGGCAACTATCTTCTCTCTGCAGAGCACATTTTTGTTTCAGTATGAGTGGTCATGGTGCGAAATCAATTCAATGGAGATTTTGTGGTGCCATCCCTTCATCAGGATGATTCACATTGCTTCTTCAAGATGTGAAATGTATTCATTGTTTGATAATGACCTAATTTTTTTGTAATCTTTTTCACGATAAAACAAGTGGCCATTCATTGTTTGAGTACTTGGGAAATTCTACCTGTGTCTGTCAGGTGGATTTCGGGTCACTATTAAAGCAAATGAGCTGCCGCTCGCTGGGTGGTGATCTCACTGTTGAAGTTTTGATAAGGTAATAACAAGTCAGTCATTTTGTCACATAAACTATTTGTTGTTTGTATGGTGTGTTTCTGGGTGCCTTTTACCTGAAGGTTTGATCCATTTGGCATTGTTGGCAGAACTATTTGTACTTGGTTAACATCTGTGTGGAGGGTCATAGATTGATGTTCATGCCATGGTAGGTCCTCTTGGTATGGGGGGAATTTGACAATTTAGATCTAAGAGAAGAAATATGGGATGTTATTGGATTGCCCTGCTAATAAGAATGTCCTGGAGAGGGCTCAAACCCAAGAACTCGGCGGTGCTATAAAATATTTCAGGTGATGAGCAAGCTGTTGGGGTTTCTCGCCTCATGAGACCTCAACAAACGGAATCCAGTTGTGTGGAAACAACTGGATGCGACATAAGAGGAGATGAAGAGGATCTGTGATGAATTGGAACAATTTCTGCTTTGGAACATACGGACGGTCGACCGTGGTCCGTGGCATCGTCCGCCAAATCGACCGTCACTCGCTACAACAGCCACGGTCGACCGCGACATCGACTGCCGGATCGACCGTCGTTCGCTATGATAGCCGCGGTCGACCGCGGCATCGACCGCGGCATCGACCGTAGCTCTCTGTCACGAAAAAGGCCTCGCACGGTCGATACAAGGATCGACCGTCGCGCTTTTCAAGTGAAGCTGCACAGTTCTATGGTCGACCGCGATCTACCCACGGTCGATCGTCGGATCAATCTTGAGTATGATCAGTTGGAATTGGATCGATCCAAATCATTCGGATCGATCCAATTTGGATCGATCCAAGAACGGCAGATTAGTTTTTCTTGGACGGTTAAGATCTAATCCGTTCCTAATTAACTTGGGCCTTATAAATAGGGGTTTAATGATCTTTTTAGGTTATCTTTTTTTGGTTGCTTGAAACCCTAGAGAGAGAGGTCTTGTTCTCCTCTAGAAGAACCCTTGTAATCCATCCTCTTTTATAGTGAGATCCTCCTCTGCCCCGTGGTTTTTCCTTCTCAGTGATTTGCTAAAAGGTTTTTCACGTAAATTTTGGTGTTTTGTGTGGTTTGATTTCTCTGTCTTGTCTTTCTCTGTCATACCGAAGGTCTAGAACTTGGGTAACATCGGTACACCCAAGATCCTCACACAAGCTTCCTGTTTGAATATTTTAAAAGTAGAATGCTAATGCTAGCTCTGATATACTTGCCGAACAGAGTATCGTTGCTATCCAGAGTAGGATATTGTTTTTAAGACGGCAACAATTCCTCACCAATAGTGGCAAAGATCAAGAACATGTTAGTAGCCAGAATTTGATGAAGCTATAGCCATTCAGAAATGGCATATGTTCCATTAATCATAACAACAAGTAAAACACAAACTAGAGCCACAAGAATGGAACCAGAGAAGACTACAAGCAGTAGACAGTAAAAGAAAGAGGACACAAAGAAGCTAGAACTACAAGCAAAATCATTCACTAATGACCCTGAAGAGATGGGATGAGCTCGCGAGGCTGCTGCCGTCCCATTCTAAAGCATCCCACCATTCTTGCTGGCCACCGATCTCTCTCATCTTCTCAGCGCCATCCAATCTGAGCTTGTTCAACTTTGGGCAGCCATGCACTCGGAGTTGTTCCAAAGAAGGGAAATCACGTGCTATGCTCCTAGCACTTAGGATCCTCAACTCTGGTAGATTATGGAGCCAGATCTCTTTGAGATTTGGGAACAGAATGAAGTCATGATGCAATCCTTCTTCTTCTGTTTCTTCCTCTTCCTCCTCTTCCTCTTCGTCTTCCTCTTCGTCTTCCTCTTCTTCTTCCTCTTCCTCCTCTTCTTCTTCCTCTTCTTCTTCTTCTTCTTCATCTTCATCTTCCTCTATTTCTTCTCGTGTTACATCCACGTAATCGATCAATTGTTCCATACTTCTGCAGTTCCAAACGTATAATTCACGAAGGTTTTGAAGAGCTATCCCTTTCCAGATGAACTTTGCTTCAGGAAGGGCTTCGAGAATGAGCAGTTGCATATTCGGAAGGGAGTGCTGATTGACGACACGGCTTCCATTACTACCAACGATCACCTGTTTTAAGTGAGTAGAATGAGATATGCGGAGCCAACGCAAATTTATCATGTCCTCGGCGCCGGGAAGGTCGAATGGTAATTGTATGGTCGATGACCATTCCCAGTTAGTTACATGTAATTCATCAAGGTATCGCACCAGCCGACTCGAATGAGAAATCCTTTCCAGGCATTCGAGAGTACTTACAGTGATTCCAATGGTCTTCAATTGGTTCAAGGTTTCCAGCTCTTCTAAATTCATCCCAGTTCCAACACCCCCAACTTTCCATTGCCCGGAACTGACATACATGTCCAACACCCGAAGTTGGGAGAGACTTGCAATAACCCCTTCAGGGATGGTTTCGAGATGAGAAGTATGGGAGAGCAGCAATACCTTCAGCTGGCTCAGAGCTTTCAAGCTAGCAGGCAAAGATGTTATCTTGGTCCCAGAAAGATCAAGATACTGTAGCGAAACTAATGCCTCGATTCCTGCAGGAAGCTTTTCTATCGTAGTTTCTGACAGATCGAGGATCCTTAGCTCTGGCATGTGCAGGAAGAAGTCACGGGGGATGATCTCCAACTTTCTATTCTCATGCAGCAACAAAACTTCGAGGGCTGGGCAATTGGGACTCTCAGGTAGTGCTTGGATATGATTATCCATGAGAGAGATCCATTTTGCATTTTCCCAGCCCTCAGCAGAAAATGCTTCTCTTCGGGCCGAGCCTGCTTGGACCAACCATTTTCTCGGATTGGTCCCATGATCACAGCTCGCCCAGGAAACCAGGGCACGGACCATGGGATGCATGTCCATGTAGTCGTCATCCTCATCGTACTCTATTAAAGATGCAGCCTTGAGATTACCAATGACGTAGTGACCTTCTCCATAAATACCTGCATCTATGTCATGGAAGGGAGCATCTATAATTCCTTCTCCGACTCCATAACGTATAATGGTTTTCTTGCGAATCCGAAAACGTTCCGACAAAAGGGAACAATATAAGAGAAATTTTCTCATTTTGTGGTCAGATAGATCATCGTAACTCAACTTCAAAGGATTAAGAACGTTCTCTGCCATACCTGGGAGCTGCCAGGGTGCTGTGTCTAGCAATGACACCGCACGCCTCCATTCCTCTCGGCTTGTTCTGCCAATCATAGCGCGTCCGATGTGAATGAGCGCGAGAGGCAGGCCTCCGCACTTGTCGACTAATTTCTCAGCGTGGCCTCGTAGACGTGCGATGCGGCCCTCTCCTCCTACCGTTGCAGTGAATAGGGTCCATGAATCTTCCGATGCCAAACATGTTATCTTCACCGTCGTCGTTGTTGCGCCCATGCAGCCGCAAACATGCTCGATTCGCGTACCCAGGATGATCTTCTGCATTTTTGCGGGTTCAGGAGTGGGAATGCCGATATCATGAAGATCCAATGGTTTCCACATATCATCGAGCAAAACAACAAACTTTCTCTTTCGGAGAGCATTCCTTAAGATGGCGGCTCGCTCCATGGGAAGCTTCTTCTCCTGCCATGATATCTTTAACCGGCCTCTAATGGCTTCTTGAACACCATCCACATCGACATCCTTGGTCACATCGACCCATATGACCATGTTGAAATCCGCTGCTCTGGCGATGTATTGGTTATGGAGCGTTCTCAAGAGTGCGGTCTTACCGACCCCTGCCATCCCGTGAATCCCAATTATGCCGACATCGTCATGGTTCACAAGACGACGGAGCTGATTTAACGCCGATTCCATGCCCACAGCGTTAGGCACGAGCGGCATGGGGATGAATTTGAGAGGGGCAGATTCATCGGCCACCTCCTTGAAGTCGCCTTTGCCCTTCAACCCTCGCACCTCCAGCAGCAACTCGTCGGCTCGTTTGTTGAGGCAGTAGCTCGACCAGATACGCTGCTTGCAGTCTTCAGACAGAGTGGGCAAGTTTAAATACTCGTCGGTGATTCTATCGGTCTCTGATCGAAGCTTGTCGACTTCTTCCAGCCACCACTTGACGTTCTCCTTGCGCTCCCTCCCCTCCCTTTCGGCCCTTTCGGCCCTTTCGACCATCTGCTTCACATCATCTTTCTTGCAAGTCAGCTCCTTCATCTCGCCTTCCAGCGAGTCGAAGAATGGCAGACATGACACTAGGTAGCAGAAGTGCCGAGAGACCAACCCAACAGGTAAGCATTTGGATATCGCGCTCACAACATCTTTAAAGGCACCCATTACTTCCACCAAAAAAGTGAGATGGATGTGTGTATATATATATGTGGGATATGGAAGATGCAGGTAGAGCAGGATTCTATGGAACTAAAAAGGCTTGCAGACAGGCTATATTGATGGATTGAGATGATGGAGGCTTAATCTTGGAATTGAATGCCACGAATTAAGACGGGGAACGAAACTTCTAAGATCTATTGGCTATGCTATGGTCTTTGAAGTCAATATTATTAATTGGAACTCGGTGTTAAGGAGCAAGTGGATATGCCAATTTCCGATTTTTTTTAGCCGCCAATTATTACTCTTTTATATCAGGAAAATGCACACATGCACCTTAACTTGTTTCCATCTCCATATTAGTGATTAATCCGTCTCTTTTCGTAGGAGGGACTGTTAGGGGATCTGAGCGGTCCCGACAATGCCGGAGATGCACCATATACGACGGGATGTCGCAGCGGAAAAGATACAACCAAAGCACAAACAAAGAAAAGAAAATACTAGAGGAACACATGGATTTACGTGGAAAACCTACCAGCAACAACTGGAAGAAAAAAACCACGGGCGGCGGAGGAAATCTTCAATATGAGAGAGAGATTACAAAGCCCTAACTCTACAGAGACAAGGAGAGTCTCTCTCTAGAGTTGCCTACTCTCACACCTCTCACAATGGCCACAAGAATTACAGAGATTTGCTAAAGAGGATGAACGTCCCTCTAGGATCTCAAGAAGCTATCTCTCTCAACTTCTTAGACTCTCACCAAACCCTAGCTCTCATAACCCTCACCATAGCATACAAAGGAAGCCCATAGCAGCACACCAAGAAGACCTAGAAAACCCCTATTTATAGGCCCCAAGATAACTAGGATTGGAATTAATCCTAACCATCCAACTTTCCCGTCTACAGTGTTTTGGATCAATCCAGAGCAGGCTTGGATTGATCCACTTCGAAAGCCTTCAAAACACGCATTTGTGAACATGGTATGGATCGATCTAGCTTCAGAGTGGATCGATCCATTGTGATCTTGGATTCATCCAAGATGCAAACAGAGCCAACTATAGCTATCTTATGGGCTTCTCTTCTTTATTTCTCTCTTTTCTTAATTAATTAGCTTTGGCTGTAATATATTAATTATAATTAAAAGCATGCTTTGCTTGGCTCGTCTCGTGTTTATTTTTGGATTGGTTCGTAAAAGGAAAGGTATAGGGGTTTGGTGTGGGTATTTAAGAGGAGATGAATGCGTCTCTCTCTGGATCGGGGGAACACGGAGTACGATGGGCTGGTGGGTTGGGGTAATGGTGCATTAACTTTAATAAATGGTTGGACTGCTGCTTTACGGTCGGAGAAAGTGGTAATTAATGTGCTCATGCGCATGGAATTGTACTGTTTTGTTTTGTGAGTCAACAATGAAAGGAAATACGGATAATTGGTGTTTAGTCTCTTTAGGAGACTTTATTTGCTGTATAGTCTTCTTATAAGTTCTTAAGCCATTTAGTCTTTTTTTGACAGCTATATTTTTTTAATCTCTAAAATACCCTTTAACCCTAATTTATCTCATTCAAGTTGACTGGCCAAGCTTTGATGGAAGGAGAGGGCGACGGGGGCAGCGGAGGGGGTGGATCCGGCAAGAGACGGAAGGAGAGGGCCGCTGAGTTGAGGATCCGGTGAGGACGGAGGTGGATCCAGCGTGGACGCTGGGGAAGGAGATGGCGACGTAGCAGTGCGGGGGGCGACCAGATCGCAGCGGGGAGACGTCGGGGAAGGAGATGGCGATGGAGTAGGGCGGGGGGCGACCAGATCGCGGCGGGGGGGGGGGGGGGGGAGACGTTGGGGAAGGAGATGGCGACGGAGTAGGGTGGGGGGCGACCAGATTGCGGCGGGGAAGGAGATGGCGACGGAGACGGCGACCGGATCGCGGCGGGGAAGGAGATGGCGAAGGAGACGGCGACCAGATCGCGGCGGGCGGCGACCAGATCGCGGCGGGAAGCGACCAGATCGTTGCGGATCCGGTGAGGACGGAGGTGGATCCAGCGTGGACGCTGGGGAAGGAGGTGGCGACGTAGCAGGGCGGGGGGCGACCAGATCGCGACGGGGAGACGTCGGGGAAGGAGATGGCGACGGAGTAGGGAGGGGGGCGACCAGATCGCGGCGGGGAGACGTTGGGGAAGGAGATGGTGACGGAGTAGGGCGGGGGGGCGACCAGATCGCGGCGGGGAAGGAGATGGCGACGGAGACGGCGACCGGATTGCAGCGGGGAAGGAGATGCCGAAGGAGACGGCGACCAGATCGCGGCGGGCGGCGACCAGATCGTTGCGGATCCGGTGAGGACGGAGGTGGATCCAGCGTGGACGCTGGGGAAGGAGATGGTGACGTAGCAGGGCGGGGGGCGACCAGATCGCGGCGGGGAGACGTTGGGGAAGGAGATGGCGACGGAGGAGGGCGGGGGGCGACCAGATCGCGGCGGGCGGCGGGCGGCGACCAGATCGCGGCGGAGCAGGGCGAGGGGACAGGAGGGGCGGATCCAGGGCGGGCCGGGGGACAGCTTGGGAAGGAGGAGGCTGGTTGAAGGAAAAGGGGAAAATGTAAGGAAAATGGAGAAAATATGGAAAAGGGGAAGGAAAATAAGAAAAATGGTAGGGGAATAGGGAAGAAGTAACTACCAATAAGCGAGAAGTAATTACCAGCTTAAACAAGAGAAGTAACTGCATTAAGGAAAATAAGAAAAATGGTAAGGGAATGGGGAAGCAACTACCCATGTTTGGGGAAGTAACTATCATTATAATGAGAAGTAACTATCATTATAATGAGAAGTAACTATGATTATATTGGGGAAGTAATTACCATTACAATGGGGAAGTAACTATCAATATTTGGGGAAGTAAGTACCAATAAGCGAAGAAATAACTACCAGCTTAGACAGGAGAAGTAACTGCATCTATATTGATAGTAACTACCATTAAACTGGGAAAGTAACTACCATTATATTGGGAAAGTAACTACCATTATATTGGGAAAGTAACTACCATTATACTGGGAAAGTAACTACCATTATATTGGGAAAGTAACTACCATTATATTGGGAAAGTAACTACCATTATACTGGGAAAGTAACTACCATTATATTGGGAAAGTAACTACCAATACTTGTGGAAGTAACTATCAATACTTGGGGGAAGTAACTACCATAATGCAAATGAAAAGTAACTACTAAAATGAAAAGTAACTATCAAAATGAGAAGTAACTACCATTATACTGGGAAAGTAACTACCATTATAAAGGAAAATAAACGGGCCGGCTTGGGAAGGAGGAGGCTGGTTGAAGGAAAAGGGGAAAATGTTTTAAGGAAAATGGAGAAAATATGGAAAAAGGGGAAGAAAAATAAGAAAAATGGTAGGGGAATAGGGAAGAAGTAACTATCAATAAGCGAGAAGTAACTACCAGCTTAAACAGGAGAAGTAACTGCATTAAGGGAGTTTGTAACTACCACTAAACTGGGGAAGTAACTACCATTATACTGGGGAAGTAACTACCCATGTTTGGGGAAATAACTATCATTATAATGGGAAGTAACTATGATTATATTGGGGAAGTAACTACCATTACAATGGGGAAGTAACTACCAATACTTGGGGAAGTAACTACCAATAAGCGAAGAAGTAACTACCAGCTTAGACAGGAGAAGTAACTGCATCTATATTGATAGTAACTACCATTAAACTGGGAAAGTAACTACCATTATACTGGGGAAGTAACTACCAATACTTGTGGCAGTAACTATCAATACTTGGGGGGAAGTAACTATCATAATGAAAAGTAACTACCAAAATGAAAAGTAACTATAAAATTGAAAAATAACTACCATAATGTAAATGAAAAGTAACTATCATAATGCAAATGAAAAGTAACTATCATAATGCAAATGGAAAGTAACTACCAAATTGAAAAGTAACTATCATAATGCAAATGAAAAGTAACTACCAAAATGAGAAGTAACTACAGAAAAAAAAATGAAAAGTAATTATAATTTTTCATAGATTTCTATTGACTCAAACATCAATTTTTCACATGCATAAACTAATAGGAAGGTATCAGTTTTCATAGATTTCTATTGACTCAAACATCAATTTTTCAAAAAGTTGAGTAATTAAATATGCTTGGAGCTGTTGTTGAGAAGTCCGGATCTGACTTCCGAGCCGCCGGATTCAAATTGATCCGTGCTTACTCATTTGAATCCGTGCTTACTCAGTGCTAAATAAAGTAAAAGGCCAACTCATTAATGAAGGGGTTGCAGACTATTAACTTTATGGTGGGGGGGATTTATGGCTGGTGGTTAAGGGGATTAATGGGGGGGGGGGGGGTTTTAAGGGTATTTTGGTCCCTTCCTTATTTTAGGG
>OY986970.1:26723023-26813482 GCA_963920575.1 Narthecium ossifragum | reverse complement strand
TCTCACTGGACTGAATTTTCTCTCAATGGACTGAGTTTTCTCTCACTATACTGGGTTTTCTCTCACCAGACTGAGTTTTTACTCAATGGATTGATTTTTCGTTTTCTCTCACTGAACTAAGTTTTCTCTCACTGGATTGAGTTTTCTCTCATTGGACTGAGTTTTCTCTCACTGGATTGATTTTTCGTTTTCTCTCATTGAACTGAGTTTTCTCTCACTGATTTGAGTTTTCTCTCAATGGACTGAGTTTTCTCTCAATATATAGATTGAGTTTTCTTTCAATAGACTGATTTTTCATTTTCTCTCAATGAACTGAGTTTTCTCTCTTAATTTGGTTTGAGTTTTCTCTCACTGGACTGAGTTTTCTCTCAATCGACACGTGAACTCTTTTAACCGCACGACACGATGACCAACTCCTCTGCCGCCACTGACCCACTTTATTTGTTGCACACACTCTCTCTCCCTCTCCCTCTCTATTGCATTTATTTGCTATACCATCTTAGTTAATAGCTGGCCCCACTTGCATTTAATGTCTTCTTGCATTTATTGGTGTTTTAGCCAATTATCCCTTCATTAAATGCAAGAACTTAACTAACCTATAAATGGATTCATTAATGCATTCATTACATGTGGAATAACTAATCTCGTGGAACAACTTAACTAACCTATAAATGGAGTTTTTGGCTTAAAACTTATGAACCGGTTTTTTAAGCAATAAAGATCGGATAATATGGTGTTTTAGCCAATTATCCCAAAAAAAAACCTCCCATCGCATTTAATGCGACGGGATGTGTCTTCACGAAGTCTCCCATCGGGTATAGCTCCTCCCGCTATCTTCTCTTCTCTACCTTTCCACTGCCTCCTCTTCTCTTCTCCCTTTCCACTCTTCTCCTTTATTCTTTCATCTCTTCTCCTTTTCCACTGCCTCCTCTTCTCTACCTTCGGACGTCTCAGCTTTCTTCGCCAAAATAGTTCACCGGAGAGAGCTTTCCACACATGCAAGGCAATGAGAAGCGTTCCGCTGCATTGCCACTTCAACGAACAGGTTATAAATCATGAACGCAATCCATATTATTTGGACGGTATTTCCACAATCGAGGAGTTCTTATCGGATCTTACTTTTGCTCAACTGAAGGCCCACTTTTACGTTCTCAGAAATCTATCTCCTAGTCACGTTGAGTTGTTCTTAACATACGAAATACCCGACGATCCATATAGATCATATAGCCGTCTAGACGACGACAATGGCATGGCCCAACTCTTTCGTCTTCTTGCACGACCATCATGCATAGTCGTTAGAGTATTCGCCCCCACTGTAGAAGTGGTGGTTGACTCAAGGTATGCGTCTCGTCCATTGCTCACTGAAGAATAAGGTAGTTTTCTCGCCTTCTAACGCATCCCACACTGTCTCAGTTCAAATAACGACGTCTCGCTGTTAGAGCCAACAACTATTCCCCGCATACTAGGTGGCATTGATCTGAACATAGCTCTCGAACCATGTCCCAGCGAAGACGAAGAATTAGCTCAAGTGGTGGAAGAGATGACGATTAACGGACTCATATCGGAGGCCGAGGGGTAAGTTATAGAAGCCCGGGTATAATTATAAGATGTGTGTGTATAAAATTCTACATACGTGCCTGAACTTCATTTCACGAGTATTTATAGGCTACACACGTGTACAAAATTTATAAATGTGTACGAGGTTTACATGCTTTTCGTCTGTATTACTAGCTCACACGCGTGTTCATAAACGCGTATAAATCGGAACACGTGTATGTTTTGGTCCTTTTACGAGTATTGATTTGTGAACTCATTGTACACACAATCATGAAAATGAGTCTACTTTCGACACGTATGACCCATACGAGGAAATATATTTTGTGAATGACTGGGTAGCTGGTAGCGACTGCGAGGAGCCATCGGAGATGTTTCACTGTGGAGATGGAGATCAACTCGTCGAGCCCCTTTGCCTCTTGCTTGTTGCCGCATTAGTCTTCTTCGACCGCATGGCATATGGGGGACTGATGGTTTCTTGCAATTGACATGCCCCGCGACCCTGGTTGGTGAATTTCGGTTGTGTCACTCTCACTACATCTGTGGGCGTATGCTCGGGCTGATGCGTGTCCTTCTCTTATTGGCTTGGGTACCCAATGAAGGTCCTCCTTCGCTTAGTGATTAAGCTAGGGAATAATTCCCAGATGAATGGTTCTAGGGGCTGTCCTGCCTCCATATTTGAATTTCTCTTCAGGGCTGCAATTTCCTTTTAAGCCCTATCTAACTTGGCATTTGTCGCGACCAGCTGTGTCGCACCCCGACCCGCGGACGCCAAACCGGGCCGGGACACGAGGGGGAAGAACCTACATCTACTAGCCTCAACTGGCGGAAACAGTTGAGACTAACACACAACTGGCGGAAACAGCTAAGAACAAGAACAAGGCTGAAGCAAAATTAACAACATCTATTACAAACAGATATAATAGAGTTACACAAGGGTTCTAATACAATAGATATTACAAGGGATCAACACAGTTCCCAAAAAGCTACAACACCCACCGGGGTCTCCGCAAAGGCACAAACAAAACCCTCCTGACCCTCAGACATGGCCAGGAGCCGGCGCGCTGCCACGAGACGACCGACGGGGAAGCACCGGAGAGGAGCTGGGACCCGCACCTGGAAACAACACAGTCCAGGTAGGAATGAGCAACAGCTCAGCAGGGTCCTACTCTACCACTCTCGCTAAGAAGGCCAACCCAAACGAACAAGCTCTGTGCCAGGTACTGAGGCTTGCCAAGGATCCCATAAATCCCGTCAATAACCCGAAGGGCTCCTGTAACGCCCCGGCCCTCCACTGGGCCCCGGCCCACGGGCTCCCGGTCCGACCAGGATCCACCCGAGTGCTCCACCCGACACAATATTGTCCGCTTTTGGCTCGCCGCAGCCGATCGATCGATAAACCCACCGATCGATCGGACTTCCCGGGAGGTCACCCCTCCCAAACCTACTCCAGCCCAAGCACGCTTAACACTGGAGTTTTTTCTGCGGTTCATTGCCATCACGGCTTTAAAACGCGTTGTGTTTATTAAGGGGTTACTATATACTTATATCGAACCCCAGACCATACCCAGGCGTTGTGGGATTGCTTACCCGGCTACCCGACTCAGCCCCGCCCTCCAGGCGCAGGCATCTTGTCGCCTCGGTAGACCCAGCGGGCCTCACAATCCACCCCCCTTGGGGGGCCAGCGTCCTCGCTGGCACAATTTCCGGCTCTGATACCATACTGTAACGCCCCGGCCCTCCACTGGGCCCCGGCCCACGGGCTCCCGGTCCGACCAGGATCCACCCGAGTGCCCCACCCGACACAATATTGTCCGCTTTTGGCTCGCCGCAGCCGATCGATCGATAAACCCACCGATCGATCGGACTTCCCGGGAGGTCACCCCTCCCAAACCTACTCCAGCCCAAGCACGCTTAACACTGGAGTTTTTTCTGCGGTTCATTGCCATCACGGCTTTAAAACGCGTTGTGTTTATTAAGGGGTTACTATATACTTATATCGAACCCCGGACCATACCCAGGCGTTGTGGGATTGCTTACCCGGCTACCCGACTCAGCCCCGCCCTCCAGGCGCAGGCATCTTGTCGCCTCGGTAGACCCAGCGGGCCTCACAGCTCCTGTCCCAAGTACGCCCCTCCGACAACCACTGCTCAGGGGTGGGCAACTCCGACAATCCCTGTCGCAGGGTGGACATGGCGCTACTAGTAGGACACCCTTCTCCAAGCGGGATCTCCACACTTGGCGGAACGACCGGGGTTAAGACTACCATCTCTCAGTACTCCAAGCAGCAAAGCCAACACGACCCCTAACTCCCGATAAAAGAGTAAGTCTAGCCAGGGAGTCCATCGATCCCATCGATGTTTCCCTCCCCAAGGGTTCCTGTCCAACGTACATCCCTCCGATAGCCACTGCTCGAGGACTGGGCTACCTCCGACGGTCCTTGACACAGGGTGGGCCAGACGATACATGGAGGACTCCCTTACCCGTGCTGGCCACCAGCATGGGGACACAAGTCGGGTAACGACATCCACCACTTAGCCTTTGATCACCGAAGTCCACGGGTCAACCCCACCCAGTCTAACCTAGCATGTCTAATGCAGAGGAAGCAGGGCAGGATATGAATAAGGAAAGCAATAACAACCAACACAGCAGGGGCACACCTTCGGCCCATTTATTCTAAGCACTCCCGAGGATCATGACTTCCTTCGGTTCACCACAAAGCGGTAAGGGCATACCGTTAGCCCATTTATTCTACACATCCCGAGAGGCATCACCCTCTCAGTTCAACTAAAAAGCAGTAATAGTAAGCACAAATGCAGGATAAGAAACCATAGTAAGCCTCGAGGGCAAAACAACATCTAAAACCATAACAGTCCTCCCTGCATCAAAGGAGATCGATCTCGTGTAGCAATGAGATTGATCTGCCTCGAGGCGATAGGAACCCGTCCTGGTCACCCAAACGGGATCGATCTCCACCCATATGGAGATCGATCTCGTAGGTGACGTAAGACGCACAGACGCCAGCCGCCAAGAGATCGATCTCCCTCCCAGGGAGATCGGTCTCGGTCGGGCGGGGTGGGCCACCCCAACCGAGATCGATCTCATCCCATGAGATCGATCTGGATTGGGTTCACCGGCGGCCGGACGGCGAGGAAATACTGCCAGAATCCACAACCAAACCTCACCAAACTAGGTGGGCTGGTAGATCTAAGTACCACGAAGCTACTCAAGGCTTCAAAACCGGAAAACATCAACTACACAAGGAGATCTATCGAAATCAAAACCGGATTTCAAACCTTTAAAACAGCTGGAGTCTTTGAGTGAGAACCCTACCTCCACAAAGCTGCTTCGATCCACGAAGCCTAGCCTAGGATCTTCCTCACGCCGTCACGGTCCCAATGAGCCTTCAAGCTCCGAGAACGGTGGCCGGAGGAGGGAGAACGGAGGAGGAAAGAGGCTGCCGGAACAGGGGAAGAAAAACAAAGCCGGGAGGAAGAAGAGGGAAGAAGAGAAAGAAAGGAAGGGGGAGGGGAAGGGGATAAGGCCGGGGAAAGCCGGCGAAGGCAGGGGAAAGGCGAAGGAGGGGAGCAAAAGTCTCCCCTCCCCTGACAGGGGAAGCGACGGCCATCGCCGTGGCCGTCCTTCGAACGCCACCGCCAACAACTTTCAGGCACAGAGAGATCGATCTGCATGCCATGCCAGATCGATCTGGATAGCTAGGCCAGATCGATCTCACCACCAATTCAGATCGATCTCCCTTGCCCAGAAGGGCAACCTTGGGCTGAGACTCAAACCCAAGCCCAGATCTCCCGATCCCGGGTCCACCTAACCATTCTAAGCAAACACAAGCATCAACCAAGGTCTGTGAGTGCACACCCAGTGTGAAACGACCTCCAAGGCGCAATTTCCCAAATTGCCCTTGGGATCAACAACAAGCCACGGGGATAGAGGGACAGGTCCTCACAAGCTGCCCTCCCTACCTGTTCACGTTGATATTCAGGCGCCTGATTTCCTCAGATCTTTCGAGATCCCGGTGTGTAATTTTGAGGAACTCCGATTTTACCTGTGTTCCAGAGTAAACATCACATAGTTACTAGACATGTACGAACAAACGTACAGAAATGCTGAGTGCGTACACTATCATGCGTAGAAACTAATACGCGTTCCCCTGTACGTGTATTACCAGTAACGAAGGAAAAAACATGTAGAAGGAAACACGTCACTGAGTATAACAATAAAATGCATAAAATAAATAGACGTAAGGAACACGCGTATAAACAACCAAACGCGTATAACCATCAAATAAGTGTGTATAATCAAACAAGCGAAATAAATGAGACACGTAAGTACCACGCGTATAAACGAAGACACATATAATTATAGTTTTTACATGTTGCCATTTAGTTTTGTCGGTTGGGCTCGATTGGGGGTCTTGAGCTGCGAAGTCAGGTTGTCGCTGTTCATCGACTACGTCCTCAGGTGGAGTTTCTAGAGGAGACATGAAAGAAACGCACCTAGTAAACTTCTTAGGCGCAGACGGAAACTCTATATAGACGACACACCAACAATCTCCGATCGTGCAGTTGGTCGCATACCCCCAAGGTGCAGTGCGACCTCCATGTCCGTGTAACCAAGCTGGAACAGAAAACGGTAAGTTAAATTAGTGGCGAGAGCATCGGTATAATGCAAAAGGAAGCTCAAGGAATCGAGACTCACCTCTGTGGGGACAGACCTCGAATGCGGATCTCATAGCCTTCCCCACTTTGGTTGCTTCACTTTGGTCCATTTCAATATATGGGGATCTTGCCGGGTTCATCGAGTTCTTTGTAGCCGGTCAGCTCACAGTTTCAAGCCGTAAGAACCAGTGTGCAACAACACACGTATGTCAAGGCTCTAGAAGAAGACTTCTTCGAAGTCCTCCACCGGTTCAGTGCCGCCGCTACTTCATTCTGCAAGTGGTTGTGGACCATAGTAGGCCAATTCCAGTTGTAGAGGGAGCCGAGATCCTCTACAGTTCCAACTAGCTCCGGGGGGGCTTGTAATTCGCCCGAGGGAACAGGAATGTCGCAAAGATGTAGAGGATAAAGTACCGACAGAAATCTTCCACCGACTCCTGGTCCCTTCTGTCCTTCAGTTGCTTCAAGATCTCCACGATGCCCTGCATCGGGAGGTCGCTATTCTTGGTCTTCCCCTGGGCGCGTCTGGCGAAGTAGGGGATATCCATCAGATTCTGGCGCACCTTCTTATCCCGATCAACGAGCTCCCCACCTAGCGGAAGGCCGAGGAAGACGACAACGTCCTCGGGTCTCAATGCCATGATGTCGCCACTAAGGTTAAACTGCAGGCCCCCTTGGTGGTTTCGCATCATCTCGTCGAGCAATCAGTTGTCCTGCTTGACCTCTGAAAGCTCGAGGGAGTGGCCGAACGGGGTCTTGCGGATGATCTCTAGATGTACGTTCGTGGCGTAATCCCTTGATACTTCCTTCATCTTGGCTCCGTAGCACCGCCCAGTGAATGGTGCGCGGCATGTCCCTGGTCCGCCTTCCTCTGAGAGTTTTACGAGACCAAATGTTAGCAATGTGTGACAAAATAGACTACGCGGATAAAGATAAATGTACGTCCAAATGGACATAATACGCGTATAGACATCAAATAAACGCGTTAAGATGTATAAATATGCACGCATAGTAATATACGCCATGACGCGTAGGTAGCAATCAAGAGAACAAGTACGCGTGTATGCAATAAGACTAAAAGACGCGTAACGGTGTACGCGTACAAGAAATAAGACATATTTCGAAAATTTCAAAACAAAATAACAAGATTGGAGGTGATATCAGGAAGGGTTTCAGGGGTAATTAATGGGGAAATTTGGGGGCGCATACAGGAGGGGGAGGATGGGATGAGAGGAGAAGGCAACTACGGCCTTTTCCGCTATAAAAAGAAGGGGGATTTGGGTTGATTCCACATGTACTGTACCTGAGAGTTTGGCATGTAGCTTCTTGGCCATGGCCTTTTCCACAGCCTTTTCCATGGCCTTCCCAAGAAGCTCGACGAAGGCGTTCTCTATACTCTCACTACTTCGGGTGGGAGCACGAAAAGAGAGGAGAAGAAGAGCACGGGGAAAGAAAAGAGAGAAGGAGAAGAGAGGAGAAGAAGAGCAAGGGAAAGGAAAAGAAGAAGAAAACCGATCGGCGGTGGTCTGGTAGGTGAAAAGAGAAGAAGAACATTGAACGACAGGTTTTTGCTAAAATATCCGTGCGAAAAGGCAGTTGACGCGCAACGTGCTGGTTCGAGATGCGCCGTACGCCCAACCTATCATAAAGGGCCACTTGGCTCGTGACGTCTCGCCGCATTGAATGCGACGGTTTGTTTTTTTTATTTAACTAATTCGTTAACTGACATGTGTGAGTACGTTTTTTTTAAAATTCTTTTATTCTTTACACAATCCAGTACTCGTAAAAGAACCAAAACATACACGTATTCCGATTTATATGCGTGCATGAACACGTGTGTGAGCTAGTAATACACGCGAAAAGCATGTAAACCTCATACACGTTCATAAATTTTGTACACGTACGGAGCCTATAAATACTCGTGAAAAGAAGTTCAGGCACGTATGTAGAATTTTATACACACGCATCTTATAATTATACCCGTGCTTTTATAGCTTGCCCCTTGGCCTCCGGTGTGAGTCCGTTAAACGTCATCTCTTTCACCACTTGAGCTAATTCTTCGTCTCCGCTGGGACATGGTTCAAGAGGTGTGCTCAGATCAATGCCACCCAATATGCGGGGAATAGTTGCTGGCTCTAACAGCGAGACATCACAGTTTGAACTGAGACAGTATGGGATGCGTTAGAAGACGAGAAAACTACCTTATTCTTCAGTAAGGAATGGACGAGATGCATACCTTGAGTCAACCGCCACTTCTACAGTGGAAGTGAATACTCTAACAACTGTGCATGATGGTCGTGCAAGAAGACGAAAGAGTTGGGCCATGTCATTGTCGTCGTCTAGATGACTATATGGTCTATTTGGATCGTCGGGTATCTCGTATGTCAAGAACAACTCAACGTCAATAGGAGACAGATTGATGAGAACATAGAAGTGGGCCTTCAGTTGAGCAAGAGTAAGGTTCGACGAGAACTCCTCGTTCATGAAAGTACCGCCCAAATAATATAGATTATGTTCATGATTTATAAGCTGTCCATTGAAGTGGCAATGCAGCGGAACGCTTCTCATTGCCTTGCATGTGTGGAGAGCTCTCTCTGATGAACTATTTTGGCGAAGAAAATTGAGACGTCCGAAGGTAGAGAAGAGGAGGCAGTGGAATAGGAGAAGAGATGAAAGAATAAGGGAGAAGAGTGGAAATGGAGAAGAGTGGAAAGGGAGAAGAGAAGAGGCAGTGGAAAGGTAGAGAAGAGTAGGCAGTGGAAAGGTAGAGAAGAAAAGATGGCCAGAGAAGCCATGCTCGAGACTTGGTGAAGACATAAATGCGACGGGAGGTTTTTTTTTTTAAACCCAAAAACTGCCACGTGTATGTGTTATGATGGGAGTTGTAGAGGTTTTTTTTTTAGTCATCAAGTCGTTGGATTAGAAAAAGAATGGCCATGCCACGTCATGCCATCCCACTGGATGTGAGGCCATTACATTGCAGGGGTAAAACCGGGATAAGCATTGTTTGGGATCCTCTGTTGCAAAAAAACAATATAGGGGGTCTTATTATACCAAATGTGGACATTAGGGCCTCGTTTGGTTGTGGGATAATCTATCCCGGGATTAGATAGGATAGGGATTAGTAACCCGGGATAAATTGTGAGATAAATTTTATCCCACCTTGGTGTTTGGTTGAAAAAATGGGGATAAGGATGTAATGATTACTTGGAATTGGTGAGGTGTAAAGTAAATGAATATAGTTTGGATGAAAAAAGTGGAATAGGAATAGGGATCGGTGAGGTGAAAAGTAAATTAATAATATTGGTACTTTAATTAATAATGTGATAATACATAAATATTCACCTTGGCTTTAATAAATTACTTAATAATATGATAATACATATTATATTAATTAAAGTATAATATTACCACCCCACCCGTCCTTTTCGACGCCTTCTCCTCCTAATCCCTCTCATATCAACGCCCACTTATTTGCCATATCCTGCAGACGCCCGCTCCTCCACCATCGTCAGCATCGATCCCTGCATGTCCTCCACCAAGTCATATGGCTCGACGGTGTTGGGGGTATTCTTGTCGGCACCGTGGCCTTCGGCGACGAACACGTGACCTCCACTTATAGCGAATGCGAAAAAGGATCGCATCGCCACATGGCATAGCATGATAACATGGCATGGTTATACACATCATTGCATCCTCATGCTGACCCATTTATATTAATATAATAATTTTTTTTATTTTTTTATTATAAATATAATAATTAATTTATACACATCAATGAGCTACCTTTTCTATTATTAATTTATATCATTAGTTTATACACATTAATGAGCTACCTTTTCTATTATTAATTTATACACATAAATGAGCTACCTTTTCTATTATTAATTTATATCATTAATTTATACACATCAATGAGCTACATTTTCTATTATTAATTTAATTTTGGATTGGTGAGGTGTAAAGTAAATTAATAATATTGGATGAAAAATATAGGATTGGAATAGGGATTGGTGAGGTGGAAAGTAGATGAGGTGGAAAGTAGATGGGGTAGGTGGGGTTTGGGGGGTTTTTGCATAAAACCCCCTCTAATTCTGGGATTAGGAATCCTAGGATAAACCTTATCCCAAGATAGGGATAAGGCTTGTTTGGGTGCTATCCCGGGATAGGGGCAACCAATGCCGCCCTTATCCCAAACAGGGCCTAGAGGTCCTCTATTGATAAGCCCTTGGCATTTTTTTTTTATTTTTGTAGTTAAACAAAACTTTTAAGATCTATTGCCTATGCCATGGTCTTGAAGTTAAGATTATTAATGAGGGCATTATCAAGAGGCTTCCATGTACGAAACTGTTGGATGGTTGACTTTCTCGACAGAATAAAAGCTGGTACTTGGTGATCGGAAAAATGCCGACTCTCATGTTTTTTTTGCGGCCAAGGTTTAGTTTTATAACCAGTTTTGTTTGCGGTACAAGAGAACGTGCGCGATAAAATTATAGGTTGTCATCGTAATACAGTATTTGATTCGACAAAGTATAATCTATCTTATAAGAAAATATGCGTTTTATTATATGACTCTAAATGTCTTTGATAAGTTATATCAAATTAATAAAAATAGATTTGACGATCGAGAATAAAAATACGTGAATAACGAGTTTAGTTGGGGGAGAGAGAAGGAGGTAGGTCGGTTACATGCCAGATGTTATGGTGGGCCCACTAATCTATTTTATAAGGGAGAGTGCATTTTATTAGACGTCTAAAAAGAATCCTGACAAGTTATCAAGTTACATCCGCCGATCGAAGACACATGGTAGGTAAATAACAACAGTGGGCACTAGCATTGTATATTGAAAACTTATTTTATTAATACGTTAGATGCCCTATAACTTTATAGTACCCTTGGGTTATTATAATTTTATACAAGGGATAATATCATATTTATCCAAATCATTCGAAATTTCATTCTAGTCCATTGAATTCTAAATACTAGTCCCTCAAATCAAGTTCAATGTTTGACTAAGGGGTGCTGTTATATGCACTACATAGATCTCTAAGTGCACTCACATAAAAAATGAAATTACCATAATACCCTCCGCCCCTCTCTTCCCCTCTCTTCCACCCCGACCCTGCCACCGTCGCCGGACCCCGCCGCCGCCGCCCCTTTCTCTGGACCCCGTCGCCGTTGCCGCCCGGCCTCCGGCCCCCCTCTCTCTCCCCCCGTTCTCTCTTCTCTCTCCTCTCCCTCCCTCCCTCTGGTCCGCTCGCTCTCTCCTTAGCGGCCGATCGCGTAGCCGCAGTGGTCATGACCGGGTTTGAAGGCGCTCCTTTCTCCGGACCCCGTTGCCGTTGCCACCCCCCCCCCCCCCCCTCTCCCTTCTCTCCCCCCGTTCTCTCGTTCTCTCTCCTCTCCCTCCCTCTCTCCCTCTCGGCCGATCGCGCCGCCGTGGTGGTCGTGGCCGGGGAAGAAGGCGCATCAGCAACCACTCAAATATCCCTCCCTTCTTCCCCGGCCACGACCACCGCGGTGGCGCGATCGGCCACGAGAGAGAGAGCGAGCGGAGGGAAGAGAGAACGGGGGAGAGGAGAGAGAACGAGAGAGGCAAGAGAGAACAGGGGAGGGAGAGGGGGTGGGCGGTGGCCGGGCGGCAACGGCGATGGGTCCGGAGAAAGGGGCGGTGGCGGTGGTGGTGCACGGCGGCGGTGGAAGAGTGGGGAAGAGAGGGGTATTTTAGGGATTTTAGAAAAATATGGGTGCACTTATACATTTTTTGTAGCGCATATAAAATTACCCTTGACTAAGAGGCTCAACATGTTTAAATCCGATCATGACGTGTAAAATGACGAAAATGACCCTCGACTGTTTGGCTTTGACTCATCTTCTTTCTTAAGTAGGTTGGACCGGAGGTAATCAAGTAATTTAGTATTTTGTTGTCTATCTTAATGGCTTTGTTAGGGAATATTATGAAAATATTTCCTAAAATTTAAACAAATGCTCAATTTTGAAGTCTTTTATATGACTTTAGGGAGTGATACGATATTAACCCTTTATGTAAAGCCCATCGTATCATTTGTATTGATAGAGTACTAGAATTGCTGGTCTTATTTTCTCGGAACTAGCCACAACGATCCTTACCCATCATATCATTTATTTTTGATAGAGTACCATAATTGCTTGCCTTAATATTCTATCTATATATATATATATATATATATATATACAACATATGATATCTTAATTAAGAAATATTACCGATCAGTGTTATACGCGTCTATATATATATATATATATATATATATATATATATATATATATATATATAACATATGATATCTTAATTAAGAAATATTACCGATCAGTGTTATACGCGTCCAATATATAGGTTTACATGCGATTGCGATATGTTAGGTGATTAAGGACATTTTCATCTTTTCATAATATATTATACTACAAATCATTCATTAATTCACACTGTTGACCAAACATTGTATGATATCGCTCGTTTTATACAAACTTATCTTATGTTATACCAAACACTGTATAATTCTATAAGTTGTTCTTAAACTATCCCCACTATATAGCTTATACAATATATGAGATATACATCCCTAACCTATACAACGAACCAAATAGGCCATCAATGTTAGGGAAAATACACACAGCTTGACGACTTGTTTTCATCTATATAGCGGCGGCCTGTGCGTTCTCAAGCTTTTAAGTTGTCTGGTGAAGTTTATAGAGGATTATGCAATGAATTTATATATTTTGGAGCATCTATAATATGGAAACATGATTTATGTTAGCACTTATGTCATTTGTCGTCCTAAGTCAAGATAGTAAGCTCAACTAATTAATTAGGAGAAAAAAAATAAATCTAGATTTCCCATGGTCAGAATTACCTGTGATAATTCTTTAGTGAGAAGAAGACAACAATAAGGTGGTGATAGAAAACTGTGGCACAAACGGTAATTTGGAAGCTTTCCCTCTTAAACATCCTAACCAATGCAATTTATTAGCGAGCTAACATTATTAAATATTGAGTTGTCATTGAATTATCAGAGAGTTCGTTTCTTAAAACACTTAAAGCCATGACCAAGATTTAAAACGGTAATTTGTCTATGCTATGGTCTTGAAGCCAAGATTTTTAATTAGGACATTATCATTTATCAAGAGGTTCTATATAAAAGTCAGACAGATGGTTGACTTTGCTGAGGGAATAGAAATTTGAACTAGCTTGATGATTGGACTGTGGATGTGCCAACTCTCATTCGATCCATTCCACTGGCTTGACTTTATTTTTTATGTTAGGGCAAATGCACACAGCACACTCCTTCACTTGTTTCCATCTCTACAATGGTCGTTTGTGGTCCCTGGAGCTTTTGGATTGATTGGCAAAGTTAATCTTGCACTGGAAGGCACACTCAATGATAAAATCCATCAACAATCGAGAAAAATACAATCACATCAACAAATTCAAACAGTAATCAAAGAATTTGGGGAAGAGAAAATAAAGAACACTCCAAAAAAGACGAGGATTTTCGTGGTTCAGCAATAGTCTACATCCATGGGAGGCACGGGCGATTAATCCACTATCAAGATGAAGGAGAGTCATAAGTACAAAACTTAATTCCAAATCCCTAATCTCTCATATCCCAAAGATTAGGGTTACAAACCTCCTCTCTCTAGAGTTCCAAAGGAAGAAGAAGAAGTCCCAAAAAAGATCTCCAAAACCTAAGTAGGCCCCAAGTTATTTAGGATTAGAATTAATCCAAACCTTTCAATTTTCGCGTCTACAGTGTTTTGGATCCATTCAGAGTAGGGTTGGATCGATCCACTGTGACAACTTGAAAACAAGTCTCTGGAAACAGGGTTGGGATCGATCCACTATAGGGGTGGATCGATCCACTATCCAAAGCTGCAAACACGTCTTTGGAAAGGGTTGGGATCGATTCACTGTTGGGGTTCTCTCCTCATGAGACCTCAACAAACGGAACTGGTTGAACGAAGCAACCAGATGCGGCGGAGGTGTCGAGCTCTGAGGCGACGAAGGTCAAGGCCCTGAGGCGTGGAGGCGACGAAGGTCGAGGCCCCGAGGCGACAAGGCGTCGAGGCGACGAAGGTCAAGGCTACGAGGCGTCGAGATGACAAGGCGTCGAGGCGATGAGGCATTGAAATCGAGGCATCAAGGCGTCAAGATCTTAAGAGGTCGAGGTCGAGGCGTCGAGGTACAAGGGTGCACGAGAGCTTATGGTAACATGCAAAAGCATGTCAGCCAATTAATGATGGCTGTTGACTTAGCTTGCCTTGGAGGTCCCTATCCAATAGGCTAGCATGTATTCCTATGGAAAATAGATCACATTGGTCTCTTTCCCCCTTGATCGACGGACGGGGTACATCCAAGAAGAAGAGATCAATGTGTATCTATTCTTTCTTGATCGGACGGCTGGCTAGTTATGAAGGTGGTTGATCCAACGGTTGTAAACACTTGTATAGATTAAACTACTATATAAGGGTGGGTTACTAGTTAGGGTCGATGAGTTAGAGATTGTTTTTTATTGTTGAGAGAAAAATAGAGCTTCTTCTGTGTGAAAGAGAGAAGAAGACCCAGAGTGAGAATCTGTCTCCTCTAGAAAAACCCTGTAATCCTTGATTCATAGTGAAGCTCTTCTCCTTCGCCCCGTGGTTTATCCTCTCAGTCACTTGCTGTGAGGTTTTCCACGTAAATCTTATGTTCTTGTTTTTGGTTTGGATTCTTGATTTCTTTTCTTGTTTGGCCATCGGAGAGGGGTTTGGGTGATCCAATTCACCACCAAAATCCCAACAAGTGGTATCAGAGCGAGGTTCATTGGTTCAATAGATCGTGATGGCCGGCAAGTAGTCGATATCTCGACTCGAAGTTGAGAAGTTCGACGGGAAGACCAACTTTGGTCTATGGCAAGAAAGAGTCAAGGATATCCTTATGCAGCAGGGTACGTACAAAGCCCTGGAAGGAAAGAAGCCTGAAACTATGTCAGATGGAGATTAGGAAGATATATGCATGAAGACTAGAAGCACCATCAGACTCTGTTTGTCTGATGAGATCATGTACAATGTGATCAATGAGAAGGAAGTTTTGAAGTTATGGTTGAAACTTGAGAGTCTTTTCATGACCAAATCTGTCACACCCCGACCCAGAAAATCCATCCAGGATGGGGCGTGAGGGTTCCTATCTCTAATCATCTTCAATTGGCGCGATATAAAGCGAAAAAGACGGATAATTTAAACAATTTATATTCCAGAGGTGAACAGATATTCAATTCATATAACATCAGTTGTACTATTCAATATTTGATACAAAGTCTTCCAAGGATAGATATAATACAAATCCCAAAAGTTCTCGAAATGTTTACAACATATAAAATATCCAAAAGTACAACAGATAATCCTCCAACAACCTCAAGTGCCTCTGGATGTACTCGCGCCGCCAAAGGCCGATCCCACCGGCTCCACGGACGAAGAACTGCCGCCTGCACCTGCAAACGCAACCCGGGTAGGAGTGAGCGATAAGCTCAGTAGGGTTCTACTCTACGACACACAGAAAGGAGGAAAACAACAATAATGTTGCCTCCCCGCTCAAGTCTAAGGAATGCCACGGGGTCCCATAACCCCTATCGACTCCCCAAGGGATCATACTCTTCTCAACCGACCACGCTGGGAACATCAACCAACAAGCTGGGAGGAGAGAACCAGAACCAGTAGGATCACCGTTACCCAGCAGGAAACCACTGCATGGGGACCAAGTCAGGGACATCGACATCCATCCTTAAGACTTAGCCTTGGAAGGCAACACGACCTCTAAACCTCAAATACTGATCAGAGTCTACTATCGGCAAACCTCGACAACATGAGATTTAGATTCAACAATCACGTCCTAAACCTGACTACCCAGCCACGACCCTAAGGCTAGATCCGAGTTACCCGAGAGCCTCGGATTGGCGACCAAGACCATCGCCCGCCTAACCTCAAATGTCTCTAATGCACACAAATGCGTGAACCTATGCAAACATCTACCCAAGATGTCTCTATATGCCACAACAACAATTATATGTTCACAATTATACAATAGCCCTCGGCACTCGCCGGCAAGAGGCTAAGGTTCCACAATTCCTCACTAGCTAGCACTCATAACTAACTAATGGTTAGGCAATCAACTAAGCATTTAACTACAATCAAACATGTATTAAATGCAAATGGAAACATAGAATTCCCCAAAAAGGAAAAGTACTTGAATCGATCCTCAATCCCGATAGAAATCATTTGAAAACCCCATAAGATCCCCATACATGTTTACCAACATGTTTAGATATCAATCACGAATCAAATCCATCAAAGAAAGGCCAGAAAACCATGTTCAAGGGCCCACGGTCGATCCGACGGTCGACCGTGAGGCCACGGTCGATGTCGCGGTCGACCGTGAGGCCAAAACGAGGAAAACCCCATGGGCGACGGTCGATCGGTCCATCGACCGTGGGAAGCCCAAAACGAGACAGAGCCTCACGGACGATACGACGGTCGACCGTGAGGCGGGATGAAAACGAAGGGAAAGCCCACTGTCGATCGATCCATTGACCGTGGGAGACCAAAATCCCGACAGAGCCTGACGGACGATGCGACGGTCGATCCGACGGTCGACCGTCAGGCCCAGAAAGAGCGTATCAACTCTTGACGGTCGATGCACCGATCGACCGTCGAGCCTCAGGCACAGTTCATCAGAACAGTGTCGGAAATCCAATTTCTTGGATTTCAAGGATCAAATCAAGTTGAAAAACGATGAGATTTTGCAAGCAAGTGTAATTAACGACGGAGAATCCAATGGTATAAAGAAATCACATTTTTGAGAGTTAAATCTCCTATCTAGGTCCAAATGGACGAAAACCGACAAAACTACGATAATACGGAAACCAACCGTTAAAATACCGAATTCGCAACTGGGAATACGTGAAAACGAACCACACCACATGTGCATAGAATTACAAAGCATTCTAACATGTATTCCTACAGCGAAAGCACATAAAACCTATCCTAGGAGAACACGACCGCAAGATCGGGGTAGAAACATCTACTTGGGCAAGTAGGGCAGCTCCTCCACGTGTCCCTTAGGTCCGATCGCCGAAAAATGCTCCTCGAAGTCCGTGATCCGAAGCCCTAGCACACAGCCGAAGGAGAGAGAGAGAGGAAGAAAATGACAGGAGAAGAGAAAGAGAGAGAGAAAGGGACATGGCTTATATAGAGATTCGGATCGATCTCAGCCGTCCGATTCGATCTTTCCCAATCGAGCTCTGATCCTTCGATCGGATGCACCCTAGAGATTCTAATCAAGCACATACATCAATCCAAGGCAGTGTGTGGAACGCGGGTGTGAAACTGACCACCAGGGAGCATATTTATCAAAATGCCCCTGGGTCGAAATCGCTATACGATCGCCCGATCGTACCCGACGTGGAACCAAATCAACAGGAAAACGGCCCTCGACCCTCGTGGTCGAGCCAGGTCAGAGGGACGGGCCCTCACAACCTAACAACCTTAAAAAGAATTTCGTCCCGAAATTCAAGGTTGAAGCCGGGGAAAAAGAAACAACTAGGCCTACCTGCACAAACAAGACCACAACTAGGGGCGCCAACGCCCACAACAAGAAATATACCTGTTTAGGTGAACAGTCCGGGAAACTCCCGACGCATGCGATCCTCTCGCTCCCAAGTCAGACTCTCTGCACTGTCGTGCCTCCACCTGACCATGACCAACGGTAAAGATCTGCCTCTCAGCACCTGATCCCGTCTGGGGCATGGTGGCTCTGGAAGGATCGATGCAAGGTGGTTGCAGAGGAGGCAGGCTACTAAACCAGAGACCTTGCTCGCCTAATCAGGTGGCATGTCACGCCCCGCCCCAAATTAATATAAAAAAATAACCCAAATTTCTCAAAAATTTGGGCATGACCCTTGGGCACGGGTACGTGAGATCACAAATACAACATGGCAGTAAATACAACTACTCATTCTATGATAACACATCTAATATTTACAACATTTATCATAGTTCCATTTATTCACATATTCTATCATTCTTTCATGTACATAGGAGTGTTTAATCTTCCAATTACAACATAATCAGGCCACGAGGCTACAATATACAAATTCTCCAGATTTACAACACATAAACAGGCGTCAAATACACAAATTGAGAGTTAAAGTAGAGTACAAAACAAACTTTGGGATACAACCCAAATCTCTCCACCTACTACAAAACTAACTCTCAACAATAAATACAAAAATGACGCCTCGTCACTGCTCACCACCTCCAAGGAGTGTACTGGCCTCGGGCCTACCTCCTGCACAACCAAAAACCCAAGCACATATGAGCTCGAAAGCCCAGTAGGAGTCACCTGACACACTCTAGGACATTGGTGTACACCCACCTATCCTATTATACTGCCCAAGTATGGTCTGGCTAGTATGGGTAAGTCTTACACGCACAGTCGCCGTGTCCGGCCGTCAATGCTCGCCCATACCCCTATAGACTCTATACCCAGCCCCAGTATACTAGTATAGGTACAACATTCTATACTAGTTCACTGATCCTAATATGGTCTGGCTAGTCTGGGTAAGTCTTACACACACAGTCGCCGCGTCCGGCCGTCAATGCTCGCCCAGACCTTTATAGACTCTATACAGGCCTCAATATACTAGTATAGACAACACACTCTCAAACCAAATCCTCAATCAGACAAGTCCTCATGTCAGGTCAAAGTTCTCAATCGACATAGCCCCTAGGCTCTGACCAGTCTAGCTACAGGACCTGACTTGATCCAATCACAATCCCTGTCCTAAGATAGCCCGACATTCCTAGCATGTGTGCATGATCAGATACATAATAATAATAAATATAATAGTTCATAAGTTCTCATATATGCATACAACATAGGAAAAGCTTAGCATAACATTCCATAGCATGATTAGCAAGTACAGGGCTCAACTAGCCCATCACATCAAAACATTTTCATGGCATATATAGCATCTCATATACACATACATACATCACCAGTCACATAGATCATCACAGAGGTATAGCTATACCACATGACATATAGCACAACATTGCATCACATATATATATATATATATATATAACACAACATATATCAAACAATCTTACAATTCCTAATAGGAGGTAACTCCTACCTCAAAAGAACAGCCGATGCGCTCCTCAAGTCCGGGGGTCCACGCCCTGCTCCGGCCCCTCCCGGCCGCTCACCCGATCGCCTAAAGCACAAGAACACCGGAAGCGGTCAGGTAGAGCTACGAAGACCGAAAATGACGAAGACGGGCGTCGAAAGGCTGCGCACAAGGTGCTGGCCAGCGCACCAAGGCAGCAGCTGTGCACGCGCACAGCATCGCCGTCCTCCCCAGGAAGATCGTCGGAGCTCGCGCCGGAGCTCCGTCGGATCTCCAAACCAGGGTGCTCAAGCACCTGGTAGACAACTACCAGAGGAGGAGGGAAGCTATTAGCTGTCCCTGGCATCAGGTCTAGAGGGAGGTCGACGGCTATGGCTAAAGGAAAGCCAGCCAGACCTTCGCCGGAAAACAGGGCTGGATGGAGGAACAGGGGACTCCTGACCAAAAAGAAAGCCAAAGAAGGGGTCAGAGAGAGGCCTTGGACTGTTGGGGTTCTTCCTCCGGCGCTGCAGTCGCCAAGGGAAAACCCCCAACGCCATCTCCGGCATCGTCTCCGACAACCCGACGCCGGAAAACCACCAAGCCACCAAAAGGAAACCATCGGAAAAACGAGCCAAGAGAAGAGATCGGAGGGGGAAAGGGTACAAGAGTTCACCTGAGCCAAGAAGGAACCCAAATCCGGCGAGGTATCCGCCGGATCTACCCTTTTTCTCCGGCGAGTTTCACCTCTCCTCCCGGTTCTTCCTCCTTTCTTCTTCCTCTTCTCCGGCGCCGGCGGTCTCTCTCTTCCTCCCACTCCCTCTCCCTTTTCCCCCGATCACTCACTCCCGATCTCTCTCCCGGATCTCTCTCTCTCTCTCTCCCGAGCTGGTTCAGTTGAGGTGAGAGTGAAGAGAGAGAGAAATATCGGGGGAGAAGAAAGAAGTGGGGGTAGGTGAGGATTCTTGCGGAAAACACCCCGCAAGACTCCAAATTGCACAAAAGCCCTCCGATTAACAGAAAACCCAGCAAAAAAAATTACAATAAAACCTGGAAATTACACTAAGGTCCTTACATGGCAAGCCAGAGAACATATCGCGGCAGCTAAACATGGCTGGCGCAGAACAGGGGAGAGACAGATACAGAGCATCAGCCTCCAAATGGATGCATCCTTTGATAGAATCGCCGACACAACTGGAATTGGAGTCGTTTGAATCGACAATGACGGGCTAGTTCTTTGGACTGAAAGTAGTTCCCACAAGACGGTAAATATCCTTCTCGGAGAGCTCCACGCTATTTGGGTAGCGGTTACCAAAGCTGTTGAGTATGGGATCAAGCAGTTGTTAGTTGAAAGTGACTCGCTGCATGCCACGCACATAATAGAGGGGAGGCTACCTCTTGCGGAGGACTGCAAGGATGTAGTGCAAGATATATGGTGGACAAGTCGAAACTTTACGGACTTCCACGTCACACACATCTCGCGAGAACAGAACCTGCATGCTGATAAGTTGGCACGTGAGGCGCTCAGGCTTTGGCATGAGTTTGGTAGCACGAAGGAGGCTGGGGATATGCCTCCAGTCATGCAGCAATTTTGTACTTAACCTCTTTCAAGGTTCTTAGCCCTAGGGCTTAATTAATCAAAAAAAAAAAAGTATGCAGATTTTGAAAAAGCTCCTTTAACTAGAGCAAAACTGCAAACCATAATGTTATTTTACTATTGATATTTGAGTAGCTTAACTTTTGTTGCCTCTTGCAATTGATGAGGTAGTAAAAGCAATTAAACTTGGGTGCGTTTAGTTGCGGGATAGTCTATTCCAGGATTAGAGGGGATGGGGATTGATATCCTGGGATAAGTAGTGGGATATGTATGGTATTTTGTTAAAAAATAATGATAAATTAGTAATGTTTGGTTGAAAAAGTAGGGATAAAGTTGATGTGATTGGTTGAAAAGAAGAGAAAATGTAGTATTGATTGGTTGAAAAGTAGGGATAAAATAGGGATAAAGTGGGGATAGGAATGGGGATAAAAGTAGGAATAAAAATGGGGATTAAATGGTGTTTGGCTGCAATGCAGGAATAAAGTGGGCTTAACCCGGGATAGGGATAGGGATTCCCAGTCCCCAAACAAGGCAGGGTGACATGGTTGGTAACAAAGTATTAGTTAATTGTCCTGCTAGACTTGTTGGTATACAAGCTTAATTTATAACTATTAATTGCTGACGCCATGTACCATGCAGTAGATATACTTTGGAATATTCCCCTCTTGAGATTGGACATAACTTAGCATATTTGTCAGTTGTTCTGCTAGTAGTTTGAAGTGGTCAACACAAGTAAACAATGTCCTCGGGGATTATATGCAAAGATATGTCATGCTGAAATGGGTGTGGAATGAAGCTCTAGCCATTTCTAGTACTGCATTCATTAGTTAATTGCTGAAGTAAATCCCCCTGTTGTTGATTTGATAGAGGTATATTGAAACTAAACAGAATAAAATGATTCAGTTGCCTGAGCAGTCCCAGGCTAAATTTTGTTTTAAAAGTACCTGGTCAATTTTTAGTGAAAGCTATTTAAGGGGCATAATAACTTTTCCTTTTAACTCTTCCAGGTTACCGTACTCACTGTGTATGTGTTCTTGTACGGTCGGTTGTATTTGGTTATGAGTGGTTTGAAAAGGTCAATTCTAGAGAATCCAATCGTTCAGCAGAATAAGTCTCTGCATCGCAGTCTGTTTTTCAGCTTAGCTTGTTACTGGTTCTGCCTATGGTTATGGAGGTTGGCTTAGAGAAGGGATTTCGCACGGCCTTGGGTGAGTTTATAATCATGCAGCTGCAGCTGGCCCGTCTTCTTTACCTTCCAGCTTGGGACAAAGGCCCACTATTATGGAAGGACAATACTTCATGGAGGTGCAAAATATCGGGCAACTGGCCGTGGGTTTGTAGTGTTTCATGCAAAATTTGCTGACAAGTATAGGATGTACTCTCGCAGCCAATTGTGAAGGGGTTAGAACTGATGATACTCTTGGTTGTGTATGAAGTGTATGGGCAGTCATATCGTAGCTCAAATGTGTATTTGTTTGTCACATTCTCCATGTGGTTCGTGATCACCTCTTGGTTATTAATTTGCACCCTTCATTTTCAACCCATCAGGATTCGAGCGGCAGAAGACCATCGATGATTGGACAGATCGGAGGAGATGGATGGGAAACCGAGGTGGAATAGGGATAGCAGTGGATAGGACTTAGGAGTTGGGAATTTAAGGGTCGTTTGGATACCGCGGATCGACGGAATCCATTGGAGTGGATTCCCGTGGATTCCGCCTCCGGACGTCGAAAATGAGATCGGACGGATCCCATTTTCTGAGATCCGTGTGGGATTTGTGCGTTATCTAAACACCGGATCCTGCTGTGTGGGATCCGTCCATCCACCGGATCCCGTTGTGTCAAACATTTTTGCACTTTGCTTTCTGATCTACCAGTATGGCATTGTTTACCACCTTAACTTAGCTCATCACAGCAGAAGTATTCTGATAATACTTCTAGTATCTCATGTTAACATTTTTTTTCCCTTCTAGTAGACATATGTATTCTAATCAGACCTATACTATTGCCTCATAAGTGTATGGACTTTCTCGGTAGGTTATGTTAACAGTTCTTTTAGTCCTAAAGGTATACGACAACAGTCTTTCAGAGGTTTCGTACGTCGGTGACATCCTTTTCAAAGGCTTGAATTTTTCATGGGCCAGCACATTTTAGCTCCTCATGGAACTCCCCTTTGTCTGTGCTGTTCTTGGATGATCACAACATTTCTAGGATAGATTACTGGTTGGGGCCATTTGTATTTCATGTAAGTTGTGTTATCAATATACTGCAATTGATTATTGATGTCCTGGCGCAGGGTAAAACGTGAAAGATAGAACCTCTCAACGGGAGAAACAACCGCCCTCTCTATGGGAGAGAAAAACCAGAATTCTCAAGAGGAGAAAATTAACTCAATTTTATTCATCCAAAAACTAAACGTTAGAAACCCTAAGGCCTCCTTTTATAGAGTTAAGGAAAGGCCAACCCAACTAAAACATGGACTCAACCATCAAATCCTAATCCAAATCCTAAAAGCCGGAATTAAACTTGGAATTCAAATCCTACTCAAAATAGGAAAAGTTTCCAAAAATAGAAACCGATAAAACTGCCAAAAAAGAAAAGTTTTTACTAAAACTGTGATTTCATGCCAAAGGAAAAAGAATTTGACGATTTGATAAGCCGTCATGGTGAGATCGAAGATCTTCGATGATAAATGACGGGCTCGGCGAGCCGATCGTTTCGACTGGTCGCACGCCCCGATTGGACGGTCAGATCAAAAGTTCTGGCCATCCAAAGATCTCAGTCGGACGGATGGGGTCCGAATGCGTCCGGATCGCCTCAGGTCCGCCCTTGGTTCCGGCTCTGACTCGGTCAGGTCCACCCTTGGTCCTGCATCATGTCCATGTCTCGAGGTTGGCATTCAAAAGTCTTAAGGAAGTTGAATAATAAAAATGTGAGTTATGTTTATTTCTGTGTCTTGACGTTGTCCATGATCATTAAGATGCCATATTTGGCTTCTCACATTTTTAGGAAGTAGTTGCAGGCTGCTCCTTAATTGGAACACCAAGACTCGCAAAACCTTGATCCAATCATTGGAACACAACTCTTTATGCAACTTCCAATCCTCATGTTACATTCCAATTTACAAGAAGATTGTTAATACATCGATTTTGGTTCAGTTTTTGTTGAAATTAATATACTCGATTCCAATTATTCTGATATCGTGATCATGGCGGAGCATGTATAATATTGGGGTTTCTGCATATATACCCCCTTAAAAGAGTCTTCATTGCACAAATGTCCTTGCATATTGAAAATTACATGTATACACCAAAATATCCTTTTTTTGGCATGTATGCCCTTTGACTACTTTGACTTGAGTGTAATGAATATAAATGAACGCGAACATCCATATAATTTTACAAGGGTATATATGTAAAGTGATTATTGCACCTACATAATGAGTAAGACTAGGAAATTTTTAAGGGGCAAAAAAATGTAAAATGATAACTAGAAATGATCATATATGCCGAATAACCAAAAAAATATCAGTCATTTTAAGAGTATTTTGAGATAATTTACTTCACACAAACACTTTACATGTATACCTTATAAGATTGTTTCGGTCATTTCCACTCAAATGATCATAGTTCTTGCTGATGCATTATGCAAGGTAGTCAAAGGGCATATATACACAATAAAAGAGAATTTTGAAGATTTATCTGAGATCAATTCTCTTATTAGTGAGCTGATGACAATGGAGGGTCAGCTCCTTGCATATTTTTGGATGTTCATGATTTAGTAAACAGAATTACCCATGCAAGCTAAACAGTTCAGCATTCTTAATTTACCCAGAAGACAAAGTTACTGATACTTGATTACTTTACTTGCCTTAATTTTCTTTATGAATATGAAGTGAACTTCTTTCTGATGTAAGTCTATAATCGCATTGACTGCATATATTCAGGCAAGACATACCGATTAAATTAACCTTCATTCCTTTACCAATATTAGTTTCTCTGAAACCCAATTAACAGGATGATTCGGCTATATTTGGCACAGAATCATAATTGTTGCTTGATCATACTCAGCGTCTTAAAACAATTTGCCAACTTATGGCATAAAATGCTATTTATTTGTTTTAAGTTTGAGCTTTTGAACCTGGTTTGTGGTGAGCCAATGTCCTTACAATATGACTGAAACCCAAAGATCTACGAGGTGCTATAATATGGCACAGGTGATGAGCAAACTGCCTGTTTTAGTATTTTAGAAGTAGAACGCTAATCCTAAGCTCTGTTATACTTGCCGTACAGAGTATAGTCTGTGCATAGAATAGGATGTTGCTTTTAAGACGGCAACAATTCCTCACCTCATGGTGGCAAAGTTCATGAAGAACATCTTATAAGTAGCTAGATTTTGATGAAGCTATATATAGTGGCCATACAGAAATGACATATGTTCTAGCTATTAATCAAAAACATCACGTGGAACATGCACGAATCAGGGCCACAAGAATGGAACCGGCCGGAGTAGACCACATGCAGTAGACACATCGATCGAAACAAAAGGAGGGCACAAAGAATTGCTAGAACTACAAGGAAACTCATTCACTCATAGACTCTGAAGAGATGGGATGAGCGAGCGAGGCTGCCGTCGTCCCATTCTAAAGCATCCCACCATGCTTTCTGACCATAGACCACTTTCATCTTCTCAGCACCATCCAATCCGAGCTTCTTCAACTTTGGGCAGTCAAGCACATTGAGTTGTATCAAGGAAGGGAAATTACATGCTATGCCCCTAGCACTTAGCATCCTCAACTCTGGTAGATTTTTGAGCCAAATCACTTTGAGATTTGGGAACGGAATGAAGTCACCGGGCAATCCTTCCTCTATTTCTCCTGGAGTTGCATCCACGTAGTCGATCAGTCGTTCCAAACTTCTGCAGTCCCAAACGTGTAAATAACCAAGGTTTTGAAGAGCCCTCCCTTTCCAGGTGATAAACTTTGCTTCAGGAAGGTTATAGAGAACGAGCAGTTGCAGATTGGAAAGGGAGCGCTGATTGACGACGCCGCTTCCACTGCTACCAATGATCACCTGCTTTAAGTGAGTAGAATTAGATATTTGGAGATGACGCAAACCTATCATGTCCGTGGCACCCGGAAGGTCGGATGGTAATTGTACGGTCGATGACCATTTCCATGAATTTACATTTAAATCACGAAGGGATCGCACCAGCCGACTCGATTGAGAAATCCTTTCCAGGCGATTGAGAGCACTTACAGTGATTCCTATTGACTTCAATTGGTTCAAGGTTTCCAGCTCTTCTAATTTCACCCCAGTTTCAACGTGACCAGCTTTCAACCACCCGTAACTGACGTACATGTCCAGCACTCGAAGTTGCGACAGACTTGGAATAACCCCTTCAGGGATGCTCTCGAGAGGAGTACAGAAGACCAACAATACCCTCAGCTGACTCAGAGCTTTCAAGCCAGCAGGCAAAGATGTTATCTTGGTTTCAGAAAGATCAAGATGCTGCAGCGAAACTAATGCCTCGATTCCTGCAGGAAACTCTTCGATGGCAGTTCTCGACAGATCAAGGACCCTTAACGCTGGCATGTGCGCACGCAGGAAGAAGTCACGAGGGATGGTCTTCAAGTTTTCATTCCCCCGCAGCAACAGAACTTCGAGCGTCTGGCAGTTGGGACTCTCAGGTAGTTCTTGGATATCATTATAAGCGAGAGAGATCCATTTTGCACTTTCCCATTCCTCAGCGGGAAATGCTTCTATGAGGCCCAAGTCTGATCGGACCAACCATTTTCTCGGATTGGTCCCATGATCACAGCTCAACCAAGAAACCATGGCATGGACCATGGGATGCATCTCGATGTACCGGTCATCCCAATTATCGTACATCAAAGATGCCGCCTTGAGATTACCAATGAGAAAGTGACCTTCTTCATAAATTCCTGCATCTGTGTGATCATGGGAGAGAACATCTATAGTTCCTTGTCCGATTCCATATCGTATGATCGTTTCTTTGTTAATCCCACCAGATTCCGGGAATAGGGAACAATATAAGGGAAATGTTCTCATTTTACGGTCAGATAGATCATCGTAACTCAACTTCAAAGGATTGAGAACATTGTCTGCCATACCTTCGAACTGCCAGGGCCTAATGTCCAGCAGTGACACCGCACGCCTCCATTCCTCTGGTTTTGTTTTGCCAATCATAGCGCCTCCGACGTGTGTGAGCGCGAGAGGCAGGCCTCCGCACTTCTTGGCTAACTTCTCAGCATGGCGTTGTACTTCTGTATGGGATTCTTTGATGCGGTCCTCTCCTCCAGCTGCCATCGCAGTGAAGAGGCTCCATGAATCCTTCCATGCCAAACAGTCTATCTTGATCAATGTCGTCGTTGTTGAACCCATGCTGCTGCTTGCGCCCGTGCTGCCGCAAACATTTTCCTTTCGTGTGGCCAGGATGATCTTTTGCTTGCTTCCGCGTATGGGAGTGGGAATTCCGATAGCATGAAGATCAAGTGGTTTCCACATATCATCGAGGAATACAACAAAGTTGTTCGTCTTCTGGAGAGAATTCCTGAGGATGGCGGCTCGCTCCGTGGGAAGCTTCTTCTCCTCCCATGATAGCTTCAACCGATCTTTAATGGCTTCTTGAACACTTTTCTCATCGCCATCCTTGGTCACATCGACCCATATCACCATGTTCAATTCCGTTGCTCCAGCGAGGTATTGGTTATGGAACGTTCTCAAGAGTGCGGTCTTCCCGACCCCTCCCATCCCGTGAATCCCAATTACGCCGACATCGTCATCATTCACAAGAGCATGGAGGCGCTCTAACACCTTGTCCATGCCCACCGCGTTAGGCACGGGCGGCATGTAGATGAATTTGATAGGGGCCGATTCATCAGCCACCTCCGTGAAGTTGCCGTTGCCCTTCAACTCGCGCACCTGCAGGAGCAACTCGTCGGCTTGTTTGTTGAGCCTGTAGCTTGACCAGATATGTTGCTTGCAGTATTCATAGAGAGTGGGCCTTGAGCTAAACTCGTCCCTGATCGCCTGGGTCTCTGTTTGAAGCTTGCCGACTTCTTCCAGCCACCCCTTGACCTGCTCCATGGGCTCCTTCCCCTCCCTTTCGGCCCTGCCGACCATACGCTTCACATCAACTTGCTTGTTTCTTAGCTCGTTCATCTCGCCGTCCAGCGAGTCAAAGAATGGCAAACATGACACTACGTAACAGATGTGCCGGTAGAGCAATCCAACAGGCAAGCAGTTGGATATCACGCTCACTATTTGATCCATTACTTTCACCAAAAAAGCGAGATAGAGGTTTGTGTATGAGATATGGAAGATGTAGCTAGAGCAGGATTCTAAGGAACTAAATGGGTTTGCAGCCAAGGCTGGCTATATTTATGAACTGAGATGATGGTGGCCTAATATTATTCTTGGTATTGAAGGTGACGAAGAAGGAGAGGCAATGAATTAAGCCAAACTTTTAAGACTGATCTGCTGGCTATGGTGCTATGGCCTTGATCGATGCCAAGACAGTTTATAAGGACATTACCAAGAGGCTTCTCAAGAATAATAATTCCAACTTGGTGACAGGAACGTACTCCGATTCTTATCTAGCGGCCAAAGTTTACTCTTCCATGCATGATGCATGATGCACGGTTAAAAGAGCATAGCTATAACACGCAAAAGCAAGTACGGCTTATGATGCAGGGCTTTGCAGAATTTTTAGATTTTTTTTTAAAGGGTAATTAAGCCCGAAGGCTAAGTTGCTGTTTGATTTTGGAAAATGTTTTCTGTTTTCATTTCATGTTTTCATTTTCTGTTTTTATTTTCTATTTTCTGTTTTCATTTTCTGAAAATAAAAATATGAAAACGCGTTTGGTTTGAAATGTTAAAAAACTGTTTTCTGAAAATAAAAACATAACAATGTGTTTGATTTGTAACTAAGGTTTTTGTTTTCAATAACTTTAATTTTGTAAGCTAGTTATCATTATTTATTTTATATTTATGTATTCTATAGATCATTAATATATGAGTTTAACATCTTTTTGTAATTACTATTTTGAAGCTATTGAATCTCATAATTTTTTTAATATAAGTATATCTATTATATAAGATCAAGTGGATTGTCTTGGTTTGTCCTACGTGGATAATCAACTTATTATTTAATTCAATTTCAAAATTAAATTAGAGGGTTAGTTAGTCACATATTTAGAGGGATGGTAGTTATTAAAACCGTCCGTTTGAAAATTTAGAATGATAACTTATTAGAGACTTCAATTAACCACATTTCAGTTAGTCACATACTAAAACTGCCCATTTAAAAATTTAGGAAAATAATGTTTCATATTAGAGGGAGCAGTTATTAAAACCGTTCATTTGGAAATTAGGAAAATAATGTCCGACTTAAAAGACCGTGCCGGGGGCACGGGCAATATACTAGTCTATTATATAAGATGAGGTATTGTGAGTCATAATCTAACTTATCTATTTTCTCACGTGGCAGCTGAGTCATCGAGAGAGGAGGAGATAGGGGGACACGTGGCAGCTGAGTTGTAAAGAGGGGGCAGTGGAGTTGGGTAGTTAGAGGGTAGTGGGGTTACCCGTATCAGGTAGTCATATATTTTGCAGCTTTTAACCACATCCACTCATTCATTTTTTTTTTTTTTTGAAATTTAAAAAATTTTACCCAACACCCCCCCCCCCCCCTACCCACTCACTCTCCCCCTCTCTTCTCCCCAATTTCTCCTCTTCTCTTCTATTTCAGCTTGGCCGCCATCGCATCCACCCTCCTCTCCTCTCCTCGTCAGCGATCCTCCTCCTCCGGCCCCCGCCGCTCCGATCTCCCCTCCAAGTAAGCCCGTGATCTCCTCCTCTTCCTGCATCCCATCCTCCACGGCTCCACCGCCGCCATGAACACCTCCGGCAACGCCTCCAACCAGAACTCCGTCTCTTCCAACCATGCCGCTCTATCAAACGGGCCGTGCCATGCACCACCAGAAGCTCAGCACCACCAGCGCCACGCCCTCCTCCTCGTCGAAGAGCTTACCCATGAAGAAGGTCCCCGAAGACTACGGTCTCCCCTTCGTCGAGCTGATCCGAGCCCGTTGGACTACTTCCAAGGCCGGACAAGTTCTTCAAGTCCCAAATGCAGATCCATGGCTCGATGGTGATCCATGTCAACATGCCTCTGGGCCCCTTCGTCGCTCCAGACCCCCGCGTCATCGCTCTCCTCGACGGTGCTAGCTTCCCGGTCCTCTTCGACACCAACCTCGTCAAGAAGCGGGACCTCCTCACCGGCACCTTCACCCCCTCCACCGAGCTCACCGGCGGCTAGCGCATCCTGGCGGTGTGAATGGCGAAAAGGTGGTGGTTGGCTTGACGACGACGAGGGTGGCCGGAGTTGGGAGATTAGCTGGCGACGGATGGAGCTCGGACGACGGGAGTGGAGACCTTCAAATGATCCTCGCGAGAGAACCCATCGGGGGGAGAAGAAGGAACCCACTCCATTTTTAGAAAATGAAAACGTCGTTTTGACGTTTTCATATTTTCTGGAAAACTGTGTTTTCCTTTTCCAGAAAACATTTTCAAAAGCTGCAAATCAAACGTGATTTCAGATCCATTTTCTGTTTTCTTGAAAATGAAAACAGAAAATGACTAAACCAAATAGAGCCTAAGTGATTACAACAGGCTAATCTAATCACCAATTAACAGCAAATAAATCTGCAACCCAACGACCCTGTCGAGCCACTGAGTCCGCTAAGGAGTTTAGATTTAGGTATGACACTTTTGCCGGACGTCTCATCTGTAGAAATCCATAGAATATATATTACTGGAGTATCAAGAAAATCTATAGATTTTTTTTTTATTACTTCGTAAGAGTCTGGATAACAAACTGAAGTAATTCAAAGAAAAAGAAAAATCTAAGACATTCCACGGTCGAAATTACCTGTGATAAAACTTTTAATGAGAACAAGTCGGCAACAAGGTGGTAATGTATAGTAAAATATGGGATTGACATTGTTTGGAAGCTTGTCCACTCAAACATCCTAATCAAGGATATTTATTAGCGCAAGCTAGCTAACATTTTTAAATAGCTAGGCAGTTGTCAATAATTTATCTTGTAGGCAGCTTCGATCTATGAAGCAAACATTTTTAGGTATTCAGTTGTCAATAATTTATAGCTATTTATTATCAAGCTAACATTTTTAAATATTCAGTTGTCAGTAATTTATCTTGTTGACAGCTTCTATGGAGCTAACTTGAGCAGTTCTTTACTTGACCGCTACTTCAAAACAACACCAAGCTAATAAAACAATGGCGATCTTGCAACCATCACTTATCTCCATCTCGCCAATGGCTTGTGTCTTCTCGCAATCAGTCTGAAATTTGATTATGTGTCTCCCATAGTGACCAAAGGATAAAATCTCCAACCTCCATTTTAGAGATTGGTTATATACTTATATATAGATTAAACGCCATTAGAAGTATTTGGCTTTTTCCTTTATTTTTTAGTTAAACAAAGCTTTTACTATGCCATGGTCTTGAAGCCAAGATTGTTAATTAGGGCATAACCAAGAGGCTGTTAGGAATTCCTTCGTTCGGCGAAATCAAAATCAAAGAGGGGAAAGAGCACCAAACTAGAACTAGGAGGAGAGACATCAGATTTAACGTGGAAAACCTTTCGGCAAATCACCGCGAAGGAAAAACCACGGGAAGAGAGAAAACTTCAATATATGAGGAGATTTACAAGACTCAATCTCTCAACTCTCACATACAAATCTCTCTCAACCCTCCCAAATACATTCACTCAAGAATGCCCTTGCTTTCTATCAAGCCCCATTGCTTTCTCTCAAGCCCTAAAACCTCTCTCTAGGTCTCCTTGCTTTCTCTCAAGCCCTCTTGCTTTCTCTCAAGCCCTAAGACCTCTCTCTAGGCCTCCAAGATGAGAACCCACGTTCTTCATAATTAGGGTTACACAACAACCCTATTTATAGCCACTAATTAATCCACACTCGGATTAATCTGGACCCTTGAATTTTCCCCAGATTCCGCAAAGGATCGATCTTCTTGCATGAAGGGATCGATCCTTTCATTCCGTAGGAAAGACCGCCCCGAAGAGGATCGATCCTTTTGAGGGTAAGGATCGATCATTCAAAACACGCTCCCTGTCATGAAAAAATCGTCTGGGAGGATCGATCCTTATAGAGCAGAGGATCGATCCTTTCCATCCCAGCTTTCTGTCGTGGGAAGAGGATCGATCCTTTCCAAGCAAAGGATCGATCCTTTGCTTCCTGCACCTTTGTTTTTCCAACATCGCGCGTCCTCATCGCTTCTCATCGACGTCTCTTGTCAACATCTCTCATGGGGAGGGATTTTCCCAACAGAGGCTTCTATCTACGAAGCGGCCGATGGATGGTTGATTTCGTCGAGAGAATAAAAGTTCCAACTTGGTGATAGGAACGAATGGACATGCCAACAATACGATTCTTTTGTAGCGGCCAAAGTCTACTCTACCATGATAGGGAAATCCACACAATAACCTGTTCCCATCTCGAGAAGTTGAAAGGATATGGTTAGATGTGGTGGCTTTTGACTCGGTTTTGTTTTTATTTATCCCTAGATCATGTAATGTAATGATGATGCGGATAGTGTGGCCCGCTATTGGAGGAGCTCTCGCTCTAGTTTGACTTGGTCCTGTTTAGAGGGGTTGTGTACTCTTGATGATACTCTGTGGTAGTCTACAACAGATTATATTGTTAGCCTTCGGGATCATCTTATAATAAAAAAAAATTATTCCCATCTCCATATTGGTGTCCGTTCATCGGTGTTTTTTTAAACTTTTGAGTGGATTGGTGAAGTTAAAAAAGCCTTATGCGATGAATTATGCTGGAGCATAGCTAGAACACGCAAACGCATGCACGCTTATGATGCAGGGTTTTATAGAGTTTCTGGATATATATGACATTAGCCGTCCTAAGTCTGGATAATAGACTGAACTAATTCAAAGAAAAAAAAATCTGAGATGTCCCATGGTCGAAATTACCAAGGATAAAGCTTTTCATTTGAGGAAGTCGACAACAAGTTGGTAATAGAAAAATATGGGATTGCCGTTGTTTGGAAATTGGAAGCTTTTCCACTCAAACATCCTAATCAAAGAAATTTATTAGCAAGCTAGCTAACATTTTTAGATATTCAGTTCTCAATAATTTATCTTGTAAACAGCTTCTATGAAGCTAACTAGATGTTAAATATACTATGGGTTATTGGTGGGAGAAAGACAACATTAAATACTGAGCTAAAAAAGCAAAAGATAATATCTGAATGTGAATTGCGAGCGAACTTGGGTTTTTTCCAAAATATTTTTATGCGAATGCTAAGTACCACAAAGCTCAATGTTTTATTTCCATCTCCTACGTTATTTTTTCTGCCATAATATTCTGTCCATATTGTAGGACGAGGAAACATGGATACCTGATCTTATCAAGAACTTAATTAGGAGCAGAATCCGCCTCTTGCTTCCTGTTTTTGTTGAAAACTTGAAACCTCTCCAAATCTGTTTTTTGCTTTTTCTTCTTCTTCTTCTTTTTGAACACAAGTTGAGCCAAGTGGCTAAAGTAAAAGAGACAAAACAAAAACTAACACAAAATAGCTACAATCGCAAAAATGTAGCTGCTATACACAGTTCCTGTTTGGACAGTGAGTAACCTACAAGTTATATATGGTTTCAAAAATGTAGTTTCCATCCTGGTTTTCGTTCTTATTCGTTCTAAGGTGAGTAGTGTGAACTCTTCGTGATCTTTGTTAATATGAATCACAAATAATGCATAATTCAATCTATTAATTTAGCTTTATTAGTACCTGATCGAGCAATGTATTACTAATAAGATGTTGTGATATTTCAAGGAAAAGAACTCTCATGAAGGCTTAGATCAATTCCATTGAGAAAAAGAGCCAAAACTGAAGATTTTAGACCTTTGGATCGATCCCAAATCAAGACAATAGCCAATCTTCATTGCATCAACAATTGGATTGATCCAAGGCATCCCTGAATCGATCCAAAACCTCAATCCAGTAAAGCTGCTCCTACTTTGCACAGCTTGGATCGATCCAGCATCCCCATCCAGAGAAGATGTTTCTACTTTACATAGTGTTGAGGTGTGGAGCCTGATGTTCTCCTTGTCTTGGATTATGATGCGGACCCCGACTATGACGCACTACGCAGAGCTGACAGGGTCCCGGAACAAAAACGAATTTGAGATCTGTTTGATAGGGGTAGTTTATGTAATTTTTCCATACCCTATGTGTCGAAACCCTAAGATATGAGGGTTTATATGGGTGGCCGTCATTGTATCTTGTAATTGGCTTCTTCACCTTTGCCATAGTGAAACTCCAGCAACTCCATGGATGTAGCCCTGTTCTAGGGTGAACCACGTAAATCTGTCTGTCTTTGTTTTCGGTTTCTTTGCTTCTTGTTCCTAGAAAATCCTAACACATAGTTGGACTGATCCAAGGAGAATCTAGATCGATCCAAAGCTGTCGTAAGCTGAAAACCAAGTAAGTTTGGATGGATCCAAGCAGAGTCTGGATCGATCCAAACCCAGCTGAATAAATAGAACGAACGGTTCAGATTGCATCCGAGGGAGAAAGACTTGGAGGCTATAAATAGAGATCCTTGGGCTCTATTTGGGGGGATCTTTTTGACGAGTTTTAGAGAGGGAAGGCCTTGAGAGAGAAGAGCTCGAATTGGGGAAGAAGAGACCTCATCTCCAATTGATCCCAAGGGTTTGAAGAAGATTTCCATCTCCTCAATCTTGAAGATGAGTAGCTAATCTCTTTTTCTAATGAAATTTCATGAAGTATTAGGGTTTTTCTTTAGATTTTCCTCTTGTTTTTTGATGTAGGGGTTTTTACATATCTATCCTTCGAAAGTTTCTAAATATCACAATTACCCTTATATTTTTCCGGCTTACTAAAATACCCTTAAAAACTTGAGAAAATGGTTAATCTGCCCCTCGGGTTACTTGCCGGCGAATCTTCATGGAATATTCTTTAACGCCGTTAACGGCGGCAACTAAAAAGACATTATTACCCCTGTTACAAGCTAAGACCACGACCGCCAGGCCATGACCGCCGGGCACTTTCGAGGTCACCAAGCTCCTCGGCCGCATCTACTACCACGTCGAGGGCTCCGCCACCCTGGGCTCCCTGCCGCCCAACGTGGCCGCCGCCGTCAACGGCGTCGCCTTCTGCGACACCCTCTCGGGGCAACTCTTCTTTGGCTGGCTCGGCGACAAGATGGGCCGCAAGTGCGTCTACGGCATGACCCTCATGCTCATGGTCCTCTGCTCCGTCGCCTCGGCCCTCTCGTTCGGCCACCACGCCAAGGGTGTCATGGCCACCCTGTGCTTCTTCCGGTTCTGGCTCGGCTTCCGCATAGGTGGCGATTACCCTCTCTCCGCCACCATCATGTCCGAGTATGCCAACAAGAGGACCCGCGGCGCCTTCATCGCCGCCGTCTTCGCCATGCAGGGCTTCGGGATCATGGCAGGAGGCATGATCGCCATCGTCATTTCGACCATATTCAAGACCCGGTTCCCGGCGCCGGCGTACTCCGTCGACCCCATCGCTTCCACCCCTGACAAGGCCAACTATGTCTGGAGGCTCATCCTAATGTTCGGCGCGCTCCCCGCCGCCCTCACCTACTACTACCGCATGAAGATGCCGGAGACCGCGCGCTACACTGCCCTCGTGGCCAAGAACGCCAAGCAGGCCGCCTCTGACATGTCCAAGGTCCTCCAGGTAGAGCTAGAGGACGAGACGGTGAAGGTGGAGGAGATGGCCAAGTCCGAAGCCAACACCTTCGGCCTCTTCACCGATAAACTCCAATCTTTGATTCCGGCATGGGGTGCAGGCGCCGGCGTCATGGCCATGGACCTCACCGCACACCTCCTCCTACGCCTTCATTGTCGTCACCGAGAGGGTCGCAATGTTCCCCTCCTCGCCACCGCCGCCGAGCTTGGAGGCAGTGCTCTATGCATGGGTGCCGGAGAGTTGGGTGCAGAGGCCACAGCTTCTCTCTCTCTCTTCCTACGTCAGCAAGCCAACAAAACCAGTCAAAATTGACGAAAACCCATATATCTTTCTTCCTACGTCAGCAAGCTAAGAAAACTAGTCAAAATAGTTGGTCAAAATTGATGAAACCATAGTTAAGTTAGATGGATAGACGGAAGTAGACGGAGGGGTAGGTTTACGCATTTTTCAAGTTTTTAAGGGTATTTTAGTAAACCGGAAAAATATAGGGGTAATTGTGATATTTAGAAACTTTTGAAGGATAGATATGTAAAAACCCCTTTGATGTAATGACTCTTTTGAGATGATCTTTGTATGAATTGAGTTATAATCTCATTGTCCTTTAGTTGAATTTTGATGTTGAATGGTTGGAATGCTCTTCTTGCATGAAACTATGAGATAATTAGATGCTTGATAAGTGTTAGGTAAAATTTCTCGAAAAAAAGGTTATGCTATAACCATGACCAATTCTTTTGTGGGGATTGTTAATTCTAGGTTAAGACCTTGAGGTGCTAGAACCACCTCGAAGCCCTCACTACCCTGGTCTCTATTTAGATCTTTACGGTGAATTGGATTGTATTTAACCTAATATTTTTGTAATCTTTTTCACGATAAAACAAGTGGCCATTCATTGTTTGAGTACTTGGGAAATTCTACTTGTGTCTGTCTGGTGGATTTCGGGTCACTATTAAAGCAAATGAGCTGCCGCTCGCTGGGTGGTGATCTCACTTGTAGAAGTTTTGAGAAGGTAATAAGAAGTCAGTCATTTTGTCAGTGATACAATAGAACATATAACTCTAGGATATCAATGCTAATAGCTAATAGCTGCTACCGTCAAGTGGTATTACAGCTATTCTTTGAAGTAATTTATTTGCAACAATCCTATTATTCGAAACTAGTGTTGCTGTCCCAGGACCTCCGCGGCAAGTACACCGTGAGGTACATGCCAGTCCGGAAGGATGACGAGGTCCAGGTGGTGCGCGGCACGTTCAAGGGCAGGGAGGGCAAGGTCGTCCAGGTCTACCGCCGCCGGTGGGTCATCCACGTCGAGAGGATCACGAGGGAGAAGGTGAATGGCTCCACCGTCAACGTGGGCATCCACCCCTCCAAGGTGGTGATCACCAAGCTCAAGCTCGACAAGGACCGCAAGGCTCTCTTGTAAGTTCTCGGCTGAAGAGGTCGCCGCCGCCGCTGGGGGCGCGCCTTCTCTCCAGGAGGTTGACTGAACTCTATGGTTCGATCTAATCTATCTGTAAATTTGCAATCTTTTTGCTCATTGTCATGGATTACTTGACCCTTCTTCCTATTTTGACGGGGAATACCGAAAAGTTTGATGCTTTATTTGTTTATTTCTGAATGGTGGAATTTTCTTCGATCTGATTCTCCATCAAATTTTGGAACTTTTTCAGTTTAAATTCTGGAGAGAGTTATGAATGGTGTGGTTCTTCTCTTTTGGTTCATAATGAGAGAATGTTGCGTTATTTGTGCACATAAACTGTTTGTCGTTTGTATGATTTGTTTCTGGGTGGCTTTTACCTGAAGGTTTGATCCATGTTGGCCCTTTTGCCAGAACTATTCGTACTTGGTTAGGATTGACAAATTTGAAACTAAGAGAAGAAATATGGGAATAGAGCAGATTGGAATCGGCCAATCCTTTTGTTATTGGATTGCCCTGCTAATATGAATGTCCTGGAGAAGGCTCAAACCCAAGATCTACGAGGTGGTATAAAATGGTTCAGGTAATGAGCAAGCGCTAATCTGTTTTGAAGATTTTAGAAGTAGAATGCTAATGCTAGTAGCTAGCTCTGTTAGACTTGCCGTCCGTACAGTTTATAGTTTCTACCCAATGGTGGCAGGAGTTCGAGAGGACTGGCCAACCCAAGATCTACGGGTAGGATATTGTTTTAAGACGCCAACAATTCCTACCCAGTGGTGGCCAACATCTTCTATTGATCAGAACATCAAGTAAAAACACCAATTAGGGCCGCAAGAATGGAACCAGAGCAGACCACATGCGTAGACAGTAAAAGAATTAAAGAGGACACAAGGAAGCTAGAACTACAAGCAAAATCATTCACTAATGACCCTGAACATATGGGATGAGCGAGCGAGGCTGCTGTCGTCCCATTCTAAAGCATCCCACCATGCTCTCTGAGTCACCATAAATCTCTCTCATCTCTTCAGCACCATCCAATCCGAGCTTCTTCAACTTTGGGCAATTAAGCACTTCAAGTCGTACCAATGAAGGGAAATTACATGCTATGCCCCTAGCAATTAGCATCCTCAACTCTGGTAGATTTCGAAGACAACGAAATGAAGTCACCGGGCAATCCACCTTCTATTTCTTCTGGAGTTGCATCCACGTAGTCGATCAGTTGTTCCATACTTTTGCAGTCACTAATCCGTAATGAACGAAGGTTTTGAAGAGCTCTCCCTTTCCAGCTGATAAACTTTGCCTTTGCTTCAGGAAGGTTTGAGAGAACGAGCGATTGCAGATTACAAAGGGAGCGCTGATTGACGACGTCCCTGCAGCTTCCACTGCTACCAATGATCACCTGATTTAAGTGAGTAGAATCAGATATTAGGAGCCGACGCAAACCTATCATGTCCTTGGAGCCGGGAAGATCGGATGGTTATTTACATTTAAATCACGGAGGGATCGCACCGGCCGACTCGATCTCGATTGAGAAATCCTTTCAAGGCGATTAAGAGTACTTAATTACAGTGATTCCAATTGACTTCAATTGGTTCAAGGTTTCCAGCTCTTCTAAATTCCTCCGAGTAGCATCACGCCCGTAACTGCAATACATGTCCAGCACTCGAAGTTGGGTGAGACTTGAATAACCCCTTCAGGGATGCTCTCGAGAAGAATATGGGAGAGCAACAATACCCTCAGCTGACCCACAGCTTTCAAGCCAGCAGGCAAAGATGTTATCTTGGTTTGAGAAAGATTTCGATACTGCAGCGAAACTAATGCCTTGATTCCTGCAGGAAACTCTTCGATGGCAGTTCTCGACATATCAAGGACCTTTATCGCTGGTGATGGATGCAAAAACGAGTTGTGATGGATGTCATAATGGATAAGATATGATTTCTAAGCCAAGTGCCATCCAGTCCACGCTTCATATGCTACATGCAAATATACATCAAATTTGGTTCTGTTTTTATTGAAATATACTCGATTTTAATTATTCTGATATGCTGATCATGGCGAGGCATGTATAGTATTGGGGTTTATGCATATATACCCCCTAAAAAAAAGGTATTCATTGCACAAATGTACGTCTTTACAAAGTGAAAATTACATATATTCTTCGTGTTCCAGTAATGACTTGAGTGTAATGAATATGACTTAACCCGAATATCAATATAATTTTACGAGGGTATATATGTAAAGTGATTATTTCACCTACATAATAGGTAAGACTGATGGCTATCCACACAACATTTTTGACTCCCATTTGTCTGTGCTGTTATTGGAAGATAACAACATTTCCAGGATAGATTACTGGTTGGGGCCATTCGTATTTCCTGTAAGTTGTGCTATCAATATACTGCAATTGATTATTGACATCCATGTCTGAAGGTTCTCTTCATCTCTTGACATTAAAAAGTCTTATGGGAGTTAAATAATAAAAATGTGAGTTATGTTTATTTCTGTCTTGACGCTATCCATGATCATTAAGATGCCATATTGGCACTCAGGCTTCTCACATTTCTAGAAAGTAGTTGCAGGCTGTGTTGAGTTTGTGGAGCATGATCATGCCGGACCCGACCATGACTCACTACGCAGAGTTAATGGGGTCAGGGGCAGCTCCCCGGCGGGGGTTTCCGGGGGCAGCGCCCCCGGAACAAAAATGGATTTGTAGATCTGTTGATAGGGGTAGTTTATGTAATTTTCTATACCCTATGTGCCGAAACCCTAGGATATGATGGTGTGTATGGGCGGTCGTCATTGTATCTTGTAATCTGGCTCTTTGCCTCTGAGATAGTGAAAAACCTCCAGCGACTCCGTGGACGTAGCCCTATTCTGGGGTGAACCACGTAAATCTTGTGTCTGTGCTTGCTTGTTTCTTCTTCCTCCTCTCCTCTAGATCCTAACAAATGGTATCAGAGCTCGGGTTCAGTGAGAGCGATGGCGGAAGAAGGAAAGGTGAAGATCGAGAAGTTCAATGGGCAGAACTTCGGATTTTGGAAGATGCAGATGGAGGATTACCTTTATCAAAAGGATCTCTATCAACCTCTTACAGGAAGGAAGCCGGATGATATGGAGGATGATGATTGGGCGATTCTTGATAGAAAAGCCCTAGGTGCGATCCGTCTCACGTTGGCTGCGTCCGTAGCGTTCAACATCTTAAAGCAGAAGACGACTGCAGATCTGATGGCAGCCCTCTCGAAGATGTACGAGAAACCTTCTGCGTCGAACAAGGTTTTTCTGATGAAAAGATTGTTCAACATGAAGATGTCTGATGGTGGCAGCGTGGCTCAATACGTGAACGAGTTCAACACAATCATTGCTCAGTTGGAATCCGTAGATATCGTCTTCGATAGCGAGATCAGGGCTCTTGTGATCTTGTCTGGATTACCTGAAAGCTGGGGTGGCTTGGTAATGGCTGTGAGCAACTCATCGGAGTCAGGAAAGCTGGATTTTGATGATGTCGTTGGTGTTCTTCTGAGCGAAGAGGCACGCAGGAAATCATCGGGGCTTTCGGAGGAGACATCCGGGAGTGCATTGAATATAGAAGAAAGAGGTAGATCGTCGAAGAGGTGGAGCAAAAATAATCAGGGTAGATCGAAATCTAGAAACAAAAGCAAGTCGAGACCTCCCCAGGGAAAGGGAGATGGTTGCTGGCACTGTGGGAAGAAAGGACACTTCCCGCGAGATTGCAGAGATCGCAAGAAGCAATCAGAGAACGTTAATGATACGGTAAACGTTTCTGATGATGGTTGTGATGCTTTAATCCTTTCTTTAGATAATCGATCTGAATCATGGATTATAGATTCTGGAGCTTCTTTTCATGCTACCTCGAATATGAAATTTTTAAATAATTATGTGAAGGGAAATTTCGGTAATGTTTATCTTGGTGATGATGAGCCTTGTAGTATTGTTGGCAAAGGTGAAGTACGGATGAAGCTTTTAGATGGAACTGAACTGAAATTGAAGGATGTAAGACATGTTCCAGATCTCAAGAGAAATCTTATTTCAGTTGGTCAACTCGTAGAATCAGGGTTGAAGACAAGCTTCACCAATACTTCATGGAAGATCATCAATGGAGCTATGGTTGTTGCTCAGGGTAAGAAAGAAGGAACTCTTTATGTCGCTTCTGGTACTAGCCATTCTATCTCAGTTGCATCATCAGGTGTGGATGCGAGCACATGGCATTGCAGACTTGGACATATGAGTGAAAAGGGTATGCAGATGATGCTCTCGAAAGGGAAACTACCTGACTTGAAATCAGTTGATTTGGATTTCTGTGAAGACTGCATCTATGGGAAGCAGAGGAAGGTCAGTTTCTCAAAGGTTGGAAGGACGCCCAAGGCAGAAAAATTGGAGCTTGTGCACACCGATGTTTGGGGTCCAGCCAAGGTATCTTCTGTTGGAAACTCACTCTACTTTGTCACTTTCATTGATGACGCTAGTAGAAAGCTTTGGGTCTATTTTTTGAAACATAAATCTGAGGTATTTAATGTTTTCAAGAAGTGGAAAGCTTTGGTTGAGAATGAGGCAGGTACAAAGTTGAAATGTCTCAGATCGGACAATGGAGGTGAATATTGCAGTGATGAGTTTGAGGAGTACTGTGCAGAAAATGGAATCAAGAGACAGAAGACCGTTCCAAGAACTCCACAGCAAAATGGCGTCGCTGAGAGAATGAATAGAACCATTATGGAGCGTGCCAGAAGTATGAGAATTCATGCTGGATTGCCAAAACAGTTTTGGGCGAATGCTGTGAGTACCGCGGTTTATCTGATAAACAGAGGCCCTTCGGTTGCACTGGACTATGGACTACCAGAAGAAGCTTGGACAGGAAAGGAGGTAAATTTGTCACATCTTAAAGTTTTTGGATGCACTTCATATGTTCATGTTGACTCTGTTGATAGATCCAAGCTAGATCCTAAGTGTAGAAAATGCAGTTTCATTGGATATGGTGTTGATAATTTTGGATATCGTTTTTATGATCATGAGAATAGAAAAATTATCAGAAGCAGGGATGTTATATTCAATGAAAAGGTTATGTATAAGGATTGGAATAATCAGGTTGAAAAGGACGTGGAACCTAATTATGTTGAATTAGAGGAGATCAATGATGGTAGTATGGTTAAATCAAAAGCAGTGGAAGAACAGGTAGAACAGGAAGAACCGCAAACTCCTCCTATTGCGGTTAGAAGAACGAGAAGAGTCATTAGACCTCCTTCACATTACTCTCCTTCTTTGCATTATCTATTACTAACTGATAATGATGAACCTGAAAGTTATGAAGAAGCCTTGCAGGTCGACGCCCAAAGAAAATGGAAGTTGGCCATGGATGATGAGATGAAGTCTCTTGCGGCAAATCAGACATGGGATTTGGTTGAGCTGCCTGAAGGGAAGAAGGCTTTACACAACAAATGGGTCTACAGACTGAAAGGAGAGAGTGATGGATCGAAACGATACAAGGCAAGGTTAGTTGTTAAAGGTTTCGAGCAGAAGGCAGGTATTGACTATACTGAGATATTTGCTCCTGTTGTTAAATTGACTACCATAAGATCTGTTTTGAGTATTGTGGCTGTAGAGAATTTACATCTTGAACAATTAGATGTAAAGACAGCTTTTCTACATGGAAATTTGGAAGAGGACATTTATATGCATCAGCCACAGGGTTATATTACAGCAGGAAAAGAGAAGCTTGTATGCAAATTGAAGAAAAGCTTGTATGGTTTAAAGCAGGCACCAAGGCAATGGTATATCAGATTTCATGGGTTTATGAGTACCAATGGATACAAGAGATGTCATTCTGATCACTGCTGTTATTTCAAGAATTTTAAGAGTTCATATATTATATTGCTCTTGTATGTGGATGACATGTTGGTTGCAGGATCCGACATGAAAGAGATTTCAAACTTGAAGAAGGCGCTCTCAAAGGAGTTTGAAATGAAGGATTTAGGTGCTGCAAACCAAATCCTTGGGATGAGAATTAGCAGAGACAGAGCGAAAGGAAAATTGAAGTTGTCGCAGGCTGAATATATTGAGAAGGTACTTAAGAGATTTAACATGGATAATGCTACTCTTGTTCGTACACCATTGGCAGGTCATTTCAAACTATCTGCTACACAAGGCGCGACGACAGAGGATGAGTGGGAGTACATGTCCAAGGTACCGTATGCATCAGCAGTTGGGAGTTTAATGTATGCTATGGTCTGCACGAGACCAGATATTGCTCATGCAGTGGGAGTAGTGAGCAGGTTTATGACCAACCCAGGAAAGGAGCATTGGAGTGCCGTAAAGTGGATTCTTAGATATCTAAAAGGTACTACATGTATGGCTTTGTGCTTTGGAGGGTCAGACATTAAATTACATGGATATGTTGATGCCGATCTAGCAGGCGACATGGATAGCAGGAAGAGCACTACTGGTTATGTGTTTACATTGGGTGCTGGTGCAGTAAGCTGGGTCTCAAGATTGCAGAAGATAGTTTCCCTTTCAACAACAGAAGCCGAGTATACAGCAATGGCAGAGGCTTGAAAGGAGATGATATGGCTTCAGACCTTCATGAAAGAGTTAGGTAAAGAGCAAGTTAATTGTAGACTATACAGTGATAGTCAGAGTGCAATTCATCTTGCAAAGAATTCAGCATATCATTCCAGAACAAAGCATACTGACATCAGGTATCACTTCATACGATCACTTCTGGAAGATGGGAAAGTTGTTCTTGAGAAGATCCACACTAGTAAAAATCCTGCATATATGTTAACCAAGATGGTTACGATAGAGAAGCTGAACACCTGTTCAGTTTCTCTTGGTCTTCAAGCTTGAAGATGGAGGCATGAGTCGCTGTGAGTGTTTATATTTTTTTTGGAGCAAATGAAGCTGATTGAAGCAGGTTCCTTTTAATCAGTCTCCAAGTGGGAGAATTGTTGAGTTTGTGGAGCCTGATCATGCCGGACCCGACCATGACCCACTACGCAGAGTTGACGGGGGTCCGGGGCAGCGCCCCGGCGGGGGTTTCCGGGGGCAGCGCCCCCGGAACAAAAATGGATTTGTAGATCTGTTAATAGGGGTAGTTTATGTAATTTTCTATACCCTATGTGCCGAAACCCTAGGATATGAGGGTGTGTATGGGCGGCCGTCATTGTATCTTGTAATCTGACTCTTTGCCTCTGAGATAGTGAAAAACCTCCAGCGACTCCGTGGACGTAGCCCTATTCTGGGGTGAACCACGTAAATCTTGTGTCTGTGCTTGCTTGTTTCTTCTTCCTCCTCTCCTCTAGATCCTAACAGGCTGCTCCTTAATTGGAACACCAGCACTGACAAAACCTTGATCCAATCATTGAAACACAACTCTTTATGCAACTTCCAATCCTTTTAGTAAAAAAACATGAAGGTTAGTTTAATCGGTATGTCTTGCCTGAATATATGCAGTCAATGCGATTATAGACTAACATCATAAAGAGGTTCACTTCATATTCATAAAGAAAATTAACGCAAGTAAGCGTAATCAAGTATTAGTCACTTTGTCTTCTGGTTAAATTAAGAATGCTGAACTGTTTAGCTAGCATGGGTAATTCTGTTTACTAAATCATGAACATCCAAAAATCTGCAAGGAGCTGACCCTCCATTGTCATCAGCTCACTAATAAGAGAATCGATCTCAGATAAATCAACAATTTCCAGGCCTCTGTCAACTGGATTGACAACCTTACTTCTACGTATGAATTCTTGCGTATGTCTGGTTTGCTCAATTCGAGTATTGAGGTAGTGTTTGTTTATTTGTATGTGTACCCTACAAAATCAATACACGCACACCCTTCAAAATTAGGGGTGGCAATTCGGGTTCACGGGTCGGGTTCGGGTCAAGACCCGTCCTGACCCGTTTAAAAAAAGTCAAACCCAAACCCGACCCGTTTATTAAACGGGTCAGGTTCATCAAACCCGAACCCGACCCGTTTATAAATGGGTCAACCCGACCCGACCCGCCTAACCCGTTTATTAAACGGGTCGGGTCGGGTTCGGGGTGACCCGCCACGGCCCCGGAGGGAGAGGCGGCGCCGGCGGCTGGATCTGGCCGTGAAACGGCCGGATTTCCTGGCCAGATCTGGCTTTCCCGGCCAGATCTGGCTGGATCGGGCCGGATCGGACCCGGAAACAGCCGGATTTGGCCGGATCTGGCTGGATCTGGCCGGATCTGGCTGGATCTTGCCGGATCAGAGTCATGGATGGCAGTGGGGCTTCGTGGTCGGTGGCGGTCGTGGTCGGCGCTGAGTGACGTCGGGGAGCCGGGGGGGATCAGAGAGGCAAGGGAGGAGGAGAGGGTGAGAGGAGTGGAGGGAGAGGGAGATCGGGCGGCCGGTGGGGGAGCAGAGAGGCAAGGGAGGTGAGAGGAGTGGAGGGAGAGGGAGATCGGGCGGCCGCCGGCCGCTGGGGGTACTCATAGGTCGCTGGGCAAGGTGAGAGGGAGATCGGGTGTTAGGTCGGTGGGGGAGCAGAGAGGCGAGGCGAGGTGGGAGATCGGGCGGCCGCCGGCCGCTGGGGGTACTCATAGGTCGCTGGGCGAGGTGAGAGGGAGATCGGGTGTTAGGTCGGTGGGGGAGCACCGGAGCAGAGAGGCGAGGCGAGGTGGGAGATCGGGCGGCCGCCAGCCGCTAGGGGTACTCATAGGTCGCTGGGCGAGGTGAGAGGGAGATCGGGTGTTAGGTCGGTGGGGGAGCACCGGAGCAGAGAGGCGAGGCGAGGTGGGAGATCAGGCGGCCGCCGGCCGCTGGGCGAGGTGAGAGGGAGATCGGGTGTTAGGTCGGTGGGGGAGCAGAGAGGCGAGGCGAGGTGAGAGAGGCGTCTTGGAATATGGTGGCAGTTAGACACCCATCCGTCCGTCCATCTAGCCCATCAGACGGCGCAGACCGAGCGTGGGAGTTGGAATTAATTGGGCCTCGGGCTGCGTGGAATCTATTTGAACACAGCTCAGCCAGGAAGGGCTTTTGGGCTGGGCTACTATTTAAGTGCCTAACATTAACCCTTATAAAGTTAACGGGTTGACCCGTCTAACCCGCGGGTCAACCCGACCCGACCTGTTTATAAACGGGTCATAAACGGGTCGACCCGTTTATGACCCGAACCCATTTATGACCCGAACCCGTTTATACCAAACCCAAACCCGTTTATCGCGGGTCGGGTCGGGTCGGGTTCACGGGTCATGACCCGGATTGCCACCCCTATTCAAAATTCTCTTTTATTGTGTATATATGCCATTTGACTAGCTTGCATCAGTAAAAACCATGATCATTTGAGTGAAAATGACCAAAACAACCTTATAAGGTATACATGCCAAGTGTTTGTCTGAAGTAAATTATCTCAAAATACTCCTAAAATGAGTGATATTTTTTTGGTTATTCTGCATATATGATCATTTCTAGTTATCGTTTTACGTTTTTTTCCTCTTAAAAATTTCCTAGTCTTACTTATTATGTAGGTGCAATAAACACTTTACATAGATACCCTTGTAAAATTATATATATGTTCAGGTTAATTCATATTCACTTTCACTCTGCAAGGACATTTGTGCGATGAAGACTTTTTTTAAGGGGTATATATATATGCAGAAACCCCAATATTATACATGCTCCGCCATGATCATGACATCAGAATAATTGGAATTGAGTATATTAATTTCAACAAAAACTGAACCAAATTCGATGTATTAACGATCTACTTGTAGGGTTGTAACCCCTCCCAATAGAACTCTAAAGTTAATCGTGCATGGACGAAATAATATTAGGATGGGTGACCTCCTAAGAAGTCCTCGTGTTGTACCCCAAAGCTGGGGTAAAATGCTCAATTAATAAATAAATAAAAACAATCTTCCTGTAAATTGGAATGCAAACAAGAGGATATGGTAACATAATTAACCTTCATTCCTTTACCAATATTAGTTTAACAGGATGATTTCACTATATTTGGTACAGAATCATAATTGTTGCTTGATCATACTCAGCATCTTAAAATAATTTTCCAACTTATGGCATAAAATGTTATTTAATTTGTTTACGTTTGAGCCTTTGACCCTGATTTGTGGTGGGCCAATGTCCTTACAAATTACAATACAATGTCCTCGGTAGGGCTCAAACCCAAAGATCTACGAGGTGCTATGATATGGCTCAGGTGATGAGCAAACTGCCTGTTTGAGTATTTTAGGAGTAGAATATTGCTAATGCTAATCTCTGTTATACTTGCCGTGCAAGAGTATAGTCCCTACATAATAGATGAGTAGGATATTGCTTTTAAGACGGCAACAATTCCTCACCTCATGGTGGCAAAGTTCATGAAGAACATCTTATAAGTAGCTAGATTTTGATGAAGCTATATATAGTGGCCATACAGAAATGACATATGTTCTAGCTATTAATCAAAAACATCAACTGAAACATGCACGAATCAGGGCCACAAGAATGGAACCAAAGTAGACCACATGCATGCAGTCGACACATCGATCGAAACAAATCATGGGCACAAAGAATTGCTAGAACTACAAGAAAACTCATTCACTTATAGACCCTGAAGAGATGGGATGAGCGAGCGAGGCTGCCGTCGTCCCATTCTAAAGCATCCCACCATGCTTTCTGACCTACGACCATTTTCATCTTCCCAACATCATCCAATCCGAGCTTCTTCAACTTTGGGCAGTCAACCACATTGAGTTGTATCAAGGAAGGGAAATTACATGCTATGCCCCCAGCACTTAGCATCCTCAACTCTGGTAGATGTTGGAGCCAGATCTGTTTGAGATTTGGGAACGGAATGAAGTCACCGGGCAATCCTTCTTCCATTTCTCCCGGAGCTGCATCCACGTAGTCGATCAGTCGTTCCATACTTTTGCAGTCCCAAACGTATAAACAACAAAGGTTTTGAAAAGCTCTCCCTTTCCAGCAGATAAACTTTGCTTCAGGAAGGTTAACAAGACCGAGCAGTTGCAGGTTGGAAAGGGAGCGCTGATTGACGACGCCGCTTCCACTGCTACCAATGAACACCTGCTTTAAGTGAGTAGAATCAGATATTCGGAGATCACGCAAACCTATCATGTCCTTGGCGCCCGGAAGGTCGGATGGTAATTGTACGGTCGATGACCATTGCCAAGAATTTACATTTAATTCACGAAGGGATCGCACCAGCCGACGGGATTGAGAAATCCTTTCCAGGCGATTGAGAGCACTTACAGTGATTCCAATTGACTTCAATTGGTTCAAGATTTCCAGCTCTTCTAATTTCACCCCAGTTTCAACGTGCCCAGCTTTCAACCACCCGTAACTGCCGCACATGTCCAGCACTCGAAGTTGGGAGAGACTTGGAATAACCCCTTCAGGGATGCTCTTGAGAGGAGTAAAGGAGACCAACAATACCCTCAGCTGACTCAGAGCTTTCAAGCCAGCGGGCAAAGATGTTATCTTGGTATGAGAAAGATCAAGATGCTGCAGCGAAACCAATGCCTCGATTCCTGGAGGAAACTCTTCGATGGCAGTTCCCGACAGAACAAGGACCCTTAGCGCTGGCATGTGCGCACGCAGGAAGAAGTCACGAGGGATGGTCTTCAAGTTCTTATTCCCCTGTAGCAACAGAACTTCGAGGGCCTGGCAGTTGGGACTCTCAGGTAGTGCTTGGATATCATTATACACGAGAGAGATCCATTTTGCACTTTCCCATTCCTTAGCGGGAAATGCTTCTCTGAGGCCCAAGCCTGCTCGGACCAACCATTTTCCCGGATTGGTCCCATGATCACAGCTCAACCAAGAAACCATGGCATGGACCATGGGATGCATCCCGACGTAGCCGCCGTCATCCCGACGATCGTACATCAAAGATGCCGCCTTGAGATTACCAAAGAGAAAGTGACCTTCTTCATAAATTCCTGCATCTGTATGATCATGGGAGAGAACATCTATAGTTCCTTCTCCGATTCCATATCGTATGATCCTTTCTTTGTAAATCCCATCAGATTCCGGGAATAGGGAACAATATAAGGGAAATGCTCTCATTCTATGGTCAGATAGATCATCGTAACTCAACTTCAAAGGATTAAGAACGTTGTCCGCCATACCTTCGAACAGCCAGGGCCTAATGTCCAGCAGTGACACCGCACGCCGCCATTCCTCTGGGGTTGTTTTGCCAATCATAGCGCCTCCGACGTGTGTGAGCGCGAGGCAGGCCTCCGCACTTCTTGGCTAACTTCTCAGCATTGTCTTGTACATCTTGCTGGGATTCTTTGATGCGGTCCTCTCCTCCTGCCATCGCAGTGAAGAGGCTCCATGAGTCTTTCCATGCCAAACAGTCTATCTTCACTGACGTAGTTGTTGCCCCCATGCTGCTGCTTGAGCCCGTGCTGCCGCAAACATTTTCCTTTCGTGTAGCCAGGATGATCTTTTGCTTGCTTCCACGTATGGGAGTGGGAATTCCGATAGCATGAAGATCGAGTGGTTTCCACATATCATCGAGAAATACAACAAAGTTCATCTTTTGGAGAGCCTTCCTTAGGAAGGCGGCTCGCTCCGTGGGAAACTTCTTCTCCTCCCATGATAGCTTCAACCGATCTTTAATGGCTTCTTGGACACTTTTCTCATCGCCATCCTTGGTCACATCGACCCATATCACCATGTTGAATTCCTCTGCTCCAGCGAGGTCTTGGTTATGGAACGTTCTCAAGAGTGCGGTCTTACCGACCCCTCCCATCCCATGAATCCCAATTATGTAAACATCGTCATCGTGCACAAGACCATGGAGCTTCTCTAACGCCGACTCCATGCCCACCGCGTTAGGCACGCGCGGCATGGAGATGGATCTTGCGGGGGCCGCTTCACGAGCCACCTCCTTGAAGTCGCCTTTGCCTTTCAACTTGCGCGCCTCCTGGAGCAACTCGTCGGCTCGTTTGTTGAGCCTGTAGCTCGACGAGATATGTTTCCTCAAAGCTTGATAGAGAGTGGGCCTTGAGTTAAACTCCTCCGTGATCGCCTGGGCCTCTGTTTGAAGCTTGGTGACGGCTTCCAGCCATCTCTTGACCTGCTCAATGGGCTCCTTCCCCTCATATTCGGCCCTGTCGACCATCCGTTCCACATCTACTTGCTTGGTTGTCAACTCGTCCATCTCGTCGGCCAGCGAGTCGAATAATGGCACCCATGACACCACGTATCCGAAGTGCCGAGAGAAAAACCCAACAGGTATGGTTATCGCCCTCACTGCAACTTCAAGGGCCTGATCCATTACTACTTTCACCAAAAAAAAAGCGAGATCGATGTATGTATATGAGATATGGAAGATGCGCAGATAGATATAGAGCGGGATTTTATGGAACTAAATGGCCGGGTTTTGCAGCCGAAGCTATGTTATTGATGAACTGGGATGATGGTGGCCTAATCTTGGTATTGATTAATGTGACGAAGAAGGGGAGGCAATGAAGCCAAACTTTTGAGATTAATCTGTTGGCTATGCCGCTATGGTGCTATGGTGTGTTGATGCCAAGATAGTTTATGAGGACACTACCAAGAGGCTTCTCTCTGCCAATCAGGTAGACTGGTAGATGGTTGACTTTGTTGAGAAAATAAAAATTCCAACTTGGTGATAGAAACGTTTGGATATGCCAACTCTGATTCTTTTCCAGTGGTCAAAGTTTACTATTTTATGTTAGGGGCGTTTGTTTCGTTGGAATGCTTTTGGAATGTGGCTGGAATGAAATGTGATTCCAGTGGAATGGAATGCAATGGAATGGAATGTCACTTTTGCTGTTTGTTTGGTGGTGGTGGAATGGAATGGAATGTCATTTTTATTGTTTGTTTGGTGTTGGAATGGAAACAAAATCATGTGACTTTTTCAGTTTTTGTGTTTGTTTCACGATGGAATGGGGGATATGGTCACCCCTGAATGCTAGTGGTGAGAATACCACTATGTATTTCGATTTTGATATATATTAAATTTTTTATGACATTAATAATATGAAATAATTGTCATATATCAATATCTATGTTCATGAAAATATAATAACATATATCTTTCATTTTTTAATTTTTTTGTTTTTTTAATTTTTTTGTTTTTGTAATCATATTCAATATCGGAGAAGGAAGTTTATTGATCAAGCTAATTTATAACACCCATTTACAAAATTTGAACATGAGAAATTATATATTCCACGCTGAAGTTTACAAAATTCATACTCTAACTATTTTACAAATATTAATGAACAATAATTTTATTGACAAAACACTAATGTTTTAAATACATTAGATAATGATAATCAAATTTATAAAAATAAAAAAAAAATTTAACGTGGCTGTGAGAAAGGGAGGCATGCAAACAACAAGAGAAGTGATATGAGCACAATCTGAAGTTATGTGATGATTTTGTAAACTCCATGAAAGTTATGCTCTCTTTGTTCACAGGCCATTCCTCTTGTCCTGCGAACTCGTTGTGCTCGAAACGCCTGCTCCTGGTTACAATAGGAGAATGATCTGAAGATTTCATCTGGGTCATAATCCTCATCAAAAAATTCATCTCTAGTAGCCCTTCTCCTTCTCCTTCTCAAGTTATTCTGCTGTTGGTTAAACTCGTGCTCCTCAAGATGACCTTTTTGGTCATAATGCCGCCTTGTTTCCTCATCGTTGAGGCACTTGAAAGCCTTAGAAACAGTCTTGAACACCTCTTCAGCACCCGGAGCCTTATTTTTGTCCGGATGGACTTATTTTTGGCTACACCACGCAGTTAGCCAATGGCCACACCCTGTTCAAGGAATGAACAGAGCAAAACAGAGCAGACCTTCATCACCCTCTCCGCCCGAAGGTTCGCCGGCCATCTCCACCTGAAGGTTCGCCGCCGCCTCCATCTCGCCAGTCCTATAGAACCCTCTGATTAACACCCCATAGCTCTTCCGGCTCGGCGCGAACCCTTCCCTCCTCATCTCTTTCCTCAACAACGCCAACCCCTCCTCCTCTTCCGGCCCATCTTCCTCGACGCCGTCCACCGCCCCTCTCGCCGAAGGGAGACGCGTACTGGGCGGTGGACGGCGAGGACGCTAGCGAGGCCCTGGCACCTGGGGGGTGGTGATGGCGGCCGAGGAAGGCAATGGTCGCTATCTCCCCCTGTGTCGCGCGATCTCCCCTCTCGCCGGTGCGCACCCAATGCACCCTCTACGTCGACAAGCACGGCGTCGTCTACGTCGCGGAGAACTTCGCCGGCATCGCTGTCATCTCGGTCTACATCTGCATCGGCGCCAACTCCCAGAGCTTCGCCAACACCGGCGCCCTCGCCACCTGCGTCAAGAACTTCCCAGAGAGCCGCGGCGTCGTGCTCTGCCTCCTCAAGGGCTTCGTCGGCCTCAGCGGCGCCATCGTAACGCAGCTCTACCTCGCCGGCTATCTCATGGTCGTCGTCATCCTCGAGAAGGGGCGGGATCGGGATCCATTACCGGGTGTCGGAGCTCCGGCTGGCGAAACCCGTCGCCATCGGCGGCGATGACTGGAAGACTAATATTTGACTGGAATGATGGAGAGGATGACCGAGAGGGGGGGATGTGGTAGATCGGGTCATTCGCGTGGATGGAAAAGCTTTCCATGCTAGAAAGTGTTTTGAATGGATAGCTTTACCATTCACGGTTGGAAAATGTTTCTGGCCAATATTTAGCCAGAAACATTTGGCTGGAATGGAGGGGTTTGAAATGGTTTTGGAATGGAGTTGGAATGGAATGGAGACCATTTCAGTGAAACAAACAACATGGTCACTGAAATGTCATTCCATTCCAACCATTCCAGCCTCCATTCCAGTGAAACAAACACCCCCTTAGGGAAATGCACACGACTTTACATATATGTTTCTATCTCCATATTGGTGATCGATCCATGTCTTTTCAAACTTTGAGTGGATTGGTGCAGTTAAAAGAGCAACTTAATTATGCAATGAATTATGGTGGAGCATTTATAACACCGAAAAGCAAGCACCGGTTATGATGCCAGGTTTTATAGAATTTTTAGATTCATATTACATTAGCCATCCTAAGTATGGATAATAGACCATAGACCCAACTAATTCTAAGAAGAAGAAAAAAAAGAAGAAATCTTAGACATCCTTGTGGTAGAAATTAACGGTGATGAAACTTTTAATGAGAGGAATTCAGCAACAAGGCTTTTCCACTCAAACATCCTAATCAAAGCTATTTATACGCTAACTAACACTTTGAAAATATTCAGTTGTCAATAATTTATAGCTATTTATATTGGCAAGCTAACTTTTTAAATTTTTAGTTGTCAATAATTTACCTTGTAGACAGCTTCAATGAAGCTAACTTGAGCAGTTCAAAACAAGACCAAGCAAAACAATGGAGATCACCAAAGGATAAAATCTCCAACCTCCATTTTAGAGATTGGTTATATATATATATATATATATATATATATATAGATTATACGCCATTAGAAGTATTTGGCTTTTTTCTTTATTTTTTAGTTAAACAAGACTTTTAAAATCTACTATGCCATGCTTTTGAAGCCAAGATTGTTAATTAGTACGTAACCAAGAGGCTTCTATCTACGAAGCTGATGGATGGTTGACTTCGTCGAGAGAATAAAAGTTCCTACTTGGTGATAGGAACGTATGGATATGCCAACTCCGATTCTTTTCTAGCGGCCAAAGTTTACTCTTCCACGCATGATTCACGGTTAAAAGAGCATAGCTATAACACGCAAAAGCAACTACGGCTTATGATGCAGGGTTTTGTAGAATTTTTGGATTCACGTATGACATTTTTGCAGGATGTCAAAATATATATTACTGGAGTATCAAGAAAATCTATAGATTCTTTGTTTTTAGTTACTTCGTAAGAGTACGTCCGGATAACAAACTGAAGTAATTCAAAGAAAAAGAAAAATCTAAGATATTCCACGGTCGAAATTTCCTGTGATAAAACTTTTAATGAGAACAAGTCGGCAACAAGGTGGTAATATATAGTAAAATTTGGGATTGACGTTGTTTGGAAGATTTTCCACTCAAACATCCTAATCAAGGATATTTATTAGCGCAAGCTAGCTAACATTTTTAAATAGGCAGTTGTCAATAACTTATCTTGTAGGCAGCTTCTATGAAGCTAACATTCTTAGGTATTCATTTGTCAATAATTTATAGCTATTTATTAGCAAGCTAACATTCTTAAATATTCAGTTGTCAGTAATTTATCTTGTAGACAGCTTCTATATATGGAGCTAAACTAGAGCAGTTCTTTACTTGACCACTTCAAAACAACACCAAGCTAAACAATGGTGATTGTGCTACCATCACTTATCTCCATATCCCCAATGGCTTGTGTCTTCTCGCAGTCAGTCTAAAATTTGATTTTGTGCTCCCATGGTGACCAAAGGATAAAATCTCCGACCTCCATTTTAGAGATTGGTTATATATATATAGATTATACGCCATTCGAAGTATTTGGCCTTTTCCTTTATTTTTTAGTTAAACAAAGCTTTTACTATGACATGGTCTTGAAGCCAAGATTGTTAATTAGGACATAACCAAGAGAATCTATAGATTCTTTGTTTTTTTTCTGCGAACGGAGTTCAGGATCAGTCATCTGTTGTATGCAGATGACTGTTTATTTTTCACTAAAGCTTCGTCTTTGGAAGTTCGGAAGTTGCTCACGGTTCTGAAATGGTCCAAAAATTTGTCGGGGTTGGAGATGAACCCCAGTAAATCCAGTGTGAAGTTTTCGAAGGTGACATCTCCTCGGAGGCGCATTCGCATGGTTCGTCTGCTTGGTATGGTTGAGAAGAAAGGCCCTTGGCGTTATCTTGGTATTCCTATGGATACCTCTCGTATCCTATCTCATCATTATAATTTTATGTTAGAGGTGATACAGGATAGGATTTTGAGAGGTTCAATGCAACGGTTGTCTGGAGCAGGGAAAGCGGTGATGGCGCAGTCTGTTCTCCAAGCTATACCGGTGTTCCAGATGATGGCAAGACCTATACCAGTCTGTGTGTTGAAGAAGATTGATAAATTTGTCAGGGGTTTTCTGTGGCAGGGAAAACGGGGTGGTGCTTCTGTGGTTTCTTGGGAGAAGGTGTGCATGCATAAGACCATGGGAGGTCTTGGGCTGAAGGATTTATGTTTATGGCAAACTGCAATGAGGATGAGACGCGCGGCTGATCTGCTAGAGGATAAACGGACGGCTTGGACGCTTGTAGTTCGAGGCAAATACCAATGGGAGGAGAGACTTCCTACTACCCAACTGTCTACTGGAGCTTCATCCCTTTGGCGGTCGGTGGGTCGGGCGGCGATTTTGCTGAAACAGGGGATACGATGGGTGCCGGCTCGAGGGAGTAAGATCAATGTGTTGGAGGACTGGTGGGTAGGTGAGCTTCCTCTTAATCGTTTTCCTTGCCCGTTGGAGATAGGCCCGGCGCTATCAGAGGCATGCGTGGGGGATCTGCTTGACTCGGATGGGTGTTGGAAGTTGGAGGTTCTGGAGTCACTCTTGCCGCCGGAATTGATAGAGAGGGTGATAGCAATTCCGGTGGATCTGAATGCTGAAGCTGATACATGGTGATGGATGGGGGGACTTGAGGGAAGAATAACGACTGGGTCATGCTACCGGTTCTTGGAAGCTCGGCGGCCGACGGGCTCTGTTTTAGCAGATTTGCATAATTGGTGGTGGAGAGTTTGGCGTGCGTCGGCTGGTCCACGGGTTCGCCATTTCCTTTGGTGTTTGGCACACTATAAGCTTCCAACGTTGGGGTTCTTATGGAATGTTTGTTTGACAGGGGAGAAGGACTGCCGGCGATGTAGTGGTGCCGAGGAAACTATGGATCATATGTTCTTTGAGTGCCCTTTTGCAAAGTCAACGTGGGAGGAGGTACTTCGGGGGACTCGGCTGGTTGATTTGTCATGCTGGAACCTTGATCGGTGCCTTTCTATGTTGGGGAGAGGGCAGAGAGACCCAGAGACGAAGAAGGTGAAGACTGTGATTGTATATACCCTTTGGTGCTTATGGAAATCAAGGTGTCTATTGCTATATGAAGATGAACAAGATCATGTTGTTGACATTAGCAGACGAATTTGCTGGTTGGCTCGTGAGTATCTCCTTGTGCATGGGGCGGATTCATCAGTTGCCAGGCCTGGGGTTTCATCGTTGATCGGTGCGCGAGTACAGGTGGATGCATCTGTGGGCTCAGATGGTATTATGACAGGTATGGGTGCTGTATGTGTTGATGATGATGATAATATTGTTTGGACGGCGTCCGGGATGTTGGAGTTTGGGGAAGAGGCAGTTCTTTTTGGTGAGCTGTCGGCAATTAAAATGGCGATGGTGGAATCTGCTCAAAGAGGTTTAACATCCCTGGTAATTGAGAGTGATTCTATGGAGGCGGTGAGTTTGATACTTGGGCGTTTCCCTGGGGTTGGAAATGTTATTTGCCTCGTGCAGGAGATATGGTGAATTGCTGGTCGGTTCCGACATCTTCAGGTGCAATATATCCCACGGGAAGACAATCAACGAGCAGATTTTGTAGCCAGGCAGGCACGAGAGGTGGACTTACTTGTAACTGGCAAGCCTCACATGGAGGCTGATCCAGGAGTCTGAGATGTTGGTTAGTCTGTTGTAGTTAGCCTTCGGGCTTATCTTTTCAAAAAAAAAACCAAGAGGCTTCTATCTACGAAGTTGATGGATGGTTGACTTCGTCGAGAGAATAAAAGTTCCAACTTGGTGATAGGAACGTGGATATGCCAACAATCCGATTCTTTTGTAGCGGCCAAAGTCTACTCTACCATGATAGGGAAATCCACACAATAACTTGTTCCCATATTGGTGTTGGTCGATCGGTGTTTTTTTAAACTTTTGAGTGGATTGGTGAAGTTAAAAGAGCAACTTATGCGCATTAATTATGCTGAGCGTAGCTAGAACATGCAAAAGCATGTATACTTATGATGCAGGGTTTTATTGAGTTTCTGGATATATATGGCATTAGTCATCCTAAGTCTGGATAATAGACAGAACTAATTTGAAGAAAAAAAAATCTGAGATGTCCCATGGTCGAAATTACCAAGGATAAAACTTTTAATTTGAGGAAGTAGTCGACAACAAGTAGGTAATAAAAAAATATGGGATTGCCGTTGTTTAGAAGTTGGAAGCTTTAATTTCCACGCAAACATCCTAATCAAAGAAATTTATTAGCGAACTAGCTAACATTTTTAGATTTATTTTTTGTTTAACAATAATAGTATTATTAGCAAGCTTCTAGTTCTGGGTTTGTAGTCGGATTGCTATGGTCTTTTACGTTTGAATTTTTATTTTATTTTTTTGACCTCCAAACACCACCCTATAAGATAGCTATATAAATATATAATGAAAACCTCCCTTCCTGTATTTGTATCTACAATTTAAGTTTTCTTTTTTCTTTTTTCTTTTTACATTAGATCCGTATCATTGGTCATTGTTAAAATCGATGAAAAGATGGCCAATATTTTAAAAAATTACTATGAGGCATGACAACAATAGTATTATTGTTCTGTTTAAGAGTTGAATCAGTCCGGGCTAGAAAAATCTAGACAGCCGGCACTGCAACAGCAGCAGCAATCACCCGAGCTTCAACAACAACCCAAACCGGCCTGGAGTTCTCTCTTTTTTTTAGTAATATATTGTTTTATACTGATGTTTTTTTTTCAATTTTCAAATAGTGTGAACATAATTCATGCTATAATATTAATTATTTCCGATCAATAAGCAATAAAAAGTCATAAAATTAATTTTTTCTTTTCCCTAAACCGTTATTATCATGATGTGTAACGATTTTTCTAATATTTTCTTTGATTACTGTATAATTAGGTTCTATATACCATAATCGGTGAAAATTTTGCAAGGGTTGGGGACTGTGTACGGTGATGAAAACCGTGTCAGGGGCACAGGGTGGGCCCTAGTCATCAACCATATAAGCTACGGTGCATCCTATAAGAGGGCTAGGGTTATCTCTTTATATTTATGACTTGGTAATCTATTATGGCACGTTTGGTTTGCACAATGAATTGGGAATAGAATGGGAATGAGATTAGAAATGGAAATAGGATTATGAATGAGGATGATGCGGCATGTTTGGTTTGCAAAAGAAATGGGATTAGAAATCATGCTTGAAAGTGTTTGGTACATAAAAATAAGTGTGGGAATGGAATGCGAATAGGATATAGATAACCAAGTTATATTATAACCGTCATTATCCGTCATTTCGTCAGGAATGAAATGAGGGATTCCGGACTATTAGATGGGATAAGCTCATTTCCAACTTGTCAGGAATGAAGCATTTCATTCCCAACTTTAATGTCTAACCAAACAACGGAATGAGATTTGATCGGAGATTTGACCATTCCATTCATTACGGTTATGTCCAACCAAACATGCTGTTAGTGGAGAGGAATGGGGGAGTTAGTGGGGAGAATATATATATATGTCGGTTATAAAATCATGTCAGGTGACACAGGGGCTCACTAGTAGGATATATACAACCAAGCATATACTTCTTTTGAAAAAAAAATAAAGGTTTCAGCATTATGATTTTTTTTTCGAAATAAGAAAACCTCCCCCTTTCTCCAATACATGATGCCAAAAAAAAAGAAACGAAATCTCAACTGTAAGCATCAACTAGATTAATTTGCCATAATAGTTACCTAGATTATGATTTTTTTTTCTTCTGTTTGATGAGTTGATCCAAGAGTGCATGGAGTGCTCAGCAGGTCCAAGAATCATGACTTTCTGGTGGAAGTTGTTAGATGGTAAAGTTCCTACCCAATTAGTCCTCTGGCACTTACGTCTTACGTCAGATCATGAATGTTCGATGTAATTAAGGTGGAGGATGAGACTATAGACCATCTCCTCTTTGGATGTAGGTTTGCAAATGATGTATGAGATTTAGTATTAGGTGGTCTCAGTTTTGACGAGGAGTTGTAGAGCATTGAGGATTGCTTTGAGGTGTTGGGTTAGCCAACTAAAGGTGAGGATTCTAGGACGTTGAAAGCTCTGACAGTGAATGGGATGTCAGGCTTGTGAAAGGATAGATGCAGAGTTTTACACGGAGAAGATAGCATAGGGGTGCGGGACCTTTCTCGTTCAATCCAATGGCAAGTAAAAGAGTACTTACTTAATGGTGATTTGGAGGATGAAAAAGGTGTTGCAACAGACTACCTGAGAAGGAATTCGCCTACAAACAGATGCATCCTATGATAGTATTATGTACAGGTTTTGCTGGCCTTGGGGTGGTATGTGTTGATGAGGAAGATTTGGTGGTCTGAATCAGCAGGCAGCCATGGAGGTTTCGTTGATCCTTGAAGGAGAGCTACAAGCTCTTCAATTGGGCATCAATGTGGCAAGCAATAGAGCCCTCAACAGCCTGGTGATAGAGAGAGTAGACATGATTGCATGCCAGATGCCTATCAACCAATGGGTTTTGAGGTTGTGTACGTTGATGGGAAAGAGAATTTAAGAGCAGATTGAGAAGCGCTGGAAAACAATTGTTTTTGGGGTTATTTACCGATAAGTCTTTTATAAGATATTAATTTATCATTAGGTCTTTAAATTTTTATTGGACTAAATTACCCCTATTATTATTATTTATATCCATACCCATACCCCTTCCCCAGTACCCACCCTCGCGTCCGGCGCCTGCGCCGGCGCCGTGCCCCGCCCCCCGGCCCGACGCAGATCCCAAGGTCGCCGTCCGACGACGATCCCGATCTCGTCGCCCGTCGACGTTCTCCTCCTCAGCGATCCCGTCCGTTGACGATCTCCTCCTCCGCGATCCCGTCCGTCGCGATCTCGTTCGTCGCGTTCCCATCACCGGAGCTCCCCGTCCCGATCCGCGATCTCCTTCGTCCCCAGCGGCCCCGTCGTCCCCGATCTCCTTCTTCGCCGGCGCCCCCGATCTCCTCTCAGTCGCCGATCGGCCTCATCGTCCATCGCCACCCCGATCCCCATCCGCGATCTTGTTTAAAACACAAGATTCTTGTTCATCAGGGAAGACAAGCCGAGACGACTGGATGACGTTGGTAGCCATATCTCGCTGAAAAATCTTGGAGGAGAGTTAAGGGGGTTATAGGGTACTCGAATATGAGGTTTGTGGAGGTTAAGAGGGGTGAAGGAAGTGGATTAAGGATGTGGCGACGCCGGGTTGCAAAGATGGAGGAGCGGGGCAGTGAGTTTGGATGTTCACCGACGTCGAGGTTCCGAGGAAGCAGCCGAGTCGAGGTTTATAAACAGCAAGGGGTTCGGGGAAGGAAAGTTGGGTGAATGACGATGCTGGACTACGAGGTTGCCATGAATGGAGGAGGTGGAGGTAGTTTGGGTGCTCGGAGGTGGGTTGGGTTCCGATGAGGTTGGATGAGGGCGGAGCCGATGACAACGGATGAGCACATCACAAGCGATGGAGGTGGTGGTTCTCGGCTTGGGTTGAGGTGTGGCTGGGTTTAATGGAGGTTAGAGCTGTGTTTAGATGGTGTTGGCCGCGGGACAAGGAGGGGGTGGTGATACCGGAGTGAAGGAGGTGAGGCAGGGTGCATTTATGAGGGGAAAAAGGTTGAGAGAGAGAGAGAGAGAGACTTATTGGCGTTAAATGCGCTGTCAGCCATGTGCGGGAGAGAGATGATGCATGGTGCATTTATGAGGGGAAAAAAGTCTCAAATGTTGGGATTCAACCGAAATTGTAAATGGAAACAAAAATGATCCTAAATTGTAAAATCGATATTCATTCTCAAATGATTACAAAAATCTTATCACGCCGAGCAAAAGTGGAAAAGTAACTATCAACAAAAAGTGAGTATAAACTGTGAAGTAATTACCAATTTGAAAGTTAGTATTAACTCGAAAATAAGTACCAATTCGAAAGTAACTATTAATGGAAAGTAAATACCAACTCGAAAGTAACTACTTATGGAAAGTAACTACCAACTCGAAAATAACTACCAACTCGAAAGTAACTACCAATGGAAAGTAACTACCAAAATTATGAAAAGTAACTACCAAAATTATGGAAAGTAACTACCACTAAAATTATGGAAAGTAACTACTACCAAAATTGTGGAAAGTAACTACCAAAATTATGGAAAGTCACTACCAAAATTATGGAAAGTAACGACCACCAAAATTATGAAATGTGTGGAAAATAACCACCACCAACATCATTGTGAAAAGTAACTACCACTAACATTGTGGAAAGTAAGTACCAACTGGAAAGTAACTACCAATGAAAAGTAACTATCAATTAGTAGTTACTTTCCAAAATTCTGGTAGTTACTTTCCACAATGTTGATGGTAGTTACTTTCCACAATGCTGGTGGAAATTGCTTTCCACAATGCTAGTGGTAGTTATTTTCCACAATACTTGTGGTAGTTACTTTCCACAATACTTGTGGTAGTTACTTTCCACAATGCTGGTGGTAGTTACTTTCCACAATTTTGATAGTTACTTTCCACAATACTGGTGGTAGTTACTTTCCATAATTTTGGTAGTTACTTTTCACAATGATACTGGTGGTAGTTACTTTCCACAATTTTGGTAGTTACTTTCCATAATTTTGTTGGTAGTTACCTTCCACAATGCTGGTAGTTACTTTCCATAATTTTGGTAGTTACTTTCCATAATTTTGGTGGTAGTTACTTTCCATAATTTTGGTAGTTACTTTCCACAATGCTGGTAGTTACTTTTCATAATTTTGGTGGTAGTTACTTTTCATAATTTCGGTGGTAGTTACTTTTCATAATTGTGGTAGTTACTTTCCACAATGATGCTGGTGGTAGTCATTTTCCATAATTTTGGTGGTAGTTACTTTTCACAATTTTGGTAGTCACTTTCCATAATGTTGGTGGTAGTTACTTTCCATAATGATGTTGGTGGTGGTTACTTTCCGCAATGATGATGGTGGTAGTTACTTTCCATAATTTTGGTGGTAGTTACTTTCCATAATTTTGGTAGTTACTTTCCACAATGCTGGTAGTTACTTTCCACAATGCTGGTAGTTACTTTCCACAATGCTGGTAGTTACTTTCCATAATTTTGGTAGTTATTTTTCACAATGCTTGTAGTTACTTTCCACAATGCTGGTAGTTACTTTCTACAATTTTGGTAGTTACTTTCCATAATTTTGGTAATTACTTCCTATAATTTTGGTAGTTACTTTCCACAATTTTGGTGGTAGTTAGTTTCTATAATTTTGGTAGTTACTTTTCATCTGGTAGTTACTTTCCATAATTTTGGTAGTTACTTTCCATAATTTTGATAGTTAATTTCCATAATTTTGGTGGTATGTACTTTCCATAATTTTGGTAGTTACTTTTCACAATACTGGGAGATACTTTTCACAATTTTGCTGGTAGTTACTTTCCATAATTTTGGTAATTACATTCCATAATTTTGGTGGTAGTTACTTTCCACAATTTTGGTAGTTACTTTCCATAATTTTGGTAGTTACACTCCATAATTTTGGTGGTAGTTACTTTCTATAATTTTTGGTAGTTACTTTCCACAATGCTGGGAGTTACTTTGCACAATGCTGAGAGTTACTTTCCATAATTTTAGTAGTTGCTTTCCACAAACCTTCTTAAGTATAGCTGCTCTTGTAAGCTAAAGGGTGATTAGAGAAGACCCAAAAACCTTTACAAATGCGTGACGAGAGAGCCTCTATTGCCGACAAGATCTCCAGTTCGTCAACGGTGGGATGTCCACTAGCGAACGGTTGGGGGTTTCCTCGACAGCACGCCGATCCATCAGCGATCGACTACGAGGAGTGGCCCCAATCGAGGGCGGTGCCCTAATTTTTTTCCATATGAGAGGGTGGAAGGGGATGGTTTTGAATGGAAGTGGCTTAGCTAGCTATTTGATCACATTAAAAACCCTTGTCAACTGACTATTTGATAGTATTCAAAATTGCCACATGGATCGGTGTAAAAAACCGGCCTAGTCAGCCGGTGTGAATATCACGGTTCTGAAATAGCTCTATGGACTCTGAACAACTTCCAGACGGTCCTACCTGCCGGTCACCACCCTTCTTGACTATTTACTGCTAAAGTAGTCCTTAAATAGCATCCTCATCTATCCACCGAGGAAGCGAGAAGGACAGAGGAAATGGGGAAGATAGAACACTCCCAGCTGGACATCAGGGGCCTCAGCCTTCACGTTGCCCACACCGGAGAAGGTCCTCTTCTTTTGGTGTCCTCTAAAGTACTCACTAATTTTCCATGTATCTGATGAGTAATGTGGCCTCTTGGATGCAGGGGAATCAGGGACTGTTGTGTTCCTTCATGGCTTCCCAGAGATATGGTACTCTTGGAGGTATCAGATGGTTGCCGTCGCCAAAGCCGGATTCCGAGCCATCGCGCCGGACTTCCGCGGCTACGGACTCTCCGAGCAGCCTCCTGAGCCTGAGAACGCATCCTGGGAAGACCTCGTCGCCGATCTCTTTGCCATTTTTGACGCACTCTCAATCTCCAAAGTACCAATTTTTTTTCTTTTTCTTGGTTCTAATCCACGTGAGCTATTTCGATCGATTTCAGAGTATATCTCGGATTCTTTTTTTTCTTCTGTTTTTTTTGGGTAGGCTTTTGTCGTTGCTAAGTACTTCGGAGCGATGCCGGCGTACGACTTCGCTCTCCGTCACCCCGACCGGGTGTCCGGCGTCATAACCTTGGGCATACATTTCATGCCCCTCTCCGCTCTTGGTGATCTCCCCAAAGATGCCTACATACCGAGGTGGCGGGTAAAGTGGACAGCTCCGGTGGCCGGACCGAATCCGGCCACTTCCTCTCAACCCATCTCTGATCTCACCAAAAAAGAACCGATTTTTGACCTTGTAATGATCGACAGGAGCCCGGCAGACCCTAACCCATCCAAACGAGATCAGCGACCTCCGACGAGATCACCCATGAGATCAGCAACCTCCGACGGGATCGCGATATCAAGACGAGATGTTGGGGACGACGAGCCGGCATGGAGGGCATTTTGGTCATAAAAACATGAATTAGGGGCACTAAACGGATTAAGGTCTTCTAATCCAGACTAATTGGTAAAATTAGTCTCCTAATGAGACTAATCGGTAATTATTCCTTGTTTTTGTGTGTTACTGCTTGGCGGTCTGTCCTCATTAGCTTTTGTTCTTGAGTTGTCCTGCTAATAGGGTAATGTAGCCTAAAGGCCCGACTGATAATAAAAAAAAAAAAAAAAGAAAAAAAAGAAGAAGTTTGGATCCAAGAAGGCTAGAGATTACATACCCATAATCTATTGGCCCATCAGCAAGAGTCCAGTTAAATCAGCTCGTGCCAATCCACACCAGCGGGCTAATCTGTCAGCCATTTCATTTACATATCTAGGCATGACCACAAACGCCACAAAAGCCCTAAACAAGAGTCCAAATTTCCCATATCAGCCAATGTTAATCAATTTTTTGTGCCCCACCTTGGCTGACGTGGCACGCACCATTCCTCGGACACCGGGATCCGAAACTCGGTTAGGACTAAGCTCGGTCTAATTAGGCTAGATTACATCAGGCTCTAGACTCGATTACACCTAATTAATCCTCAAGGGCATTCTTGTCATTCTCGAAAACCCTAATCATTTATATAGTTTAGGGTTCTCGCAGGCCGGGCGGCGGCTGGTATCACTGGTGGTCTGTCCCTCTTCTCCGGCGGCGAGGATACAAGCAGCGATGAAGTACAACCCGCGAGTTTCGAGCAGCCGGCGCAAGTGCCGGAAGGCGCACTTCACCGCCCCGTCGAGCGAGCGCCGGGTGCTGATGAGCGCGGCGCTATCCCAGGACCTCCGAGGCAAGTACACCGTGAGGTCCATGCCGGTCCGGAAGGACGACGAGGTCCAGGTGGTGCGCGGCACCTTCAAGGGTCGGGAGGGCAAGGTCGTCCAGGTCTACCGCCGCCGATGGGTCATCCATATCGAGAGGATCACGAGGGAGAAGGTGAACGGCTCCACCGTCAACGTGGGCATCCACCCCTCCAAGGTAGTCATCACCAAGCTCAAGCTCGACAAGGATCGCAAGGCTCTTTTGGATCGCAAGGGAAAGGGGAAGGCAGCGGATAAGGGTAAGGGTAAGTTTTCCGCTGAAGAGGTCGCTGCTGCCGCTGCTGCTGGCGGGGCGCCATCCCTCCAGGAGGTCGACTGATCTCTATGGTTCGATCTAATCTTTCTATAACTATGCGACTCTTAGGCTTTCTATGACTTCGGCGGGGGAATATCAAAAATTTTAGTGCTCTATCTGTTTGTTCTGAATAGTGGAAGTTTGTTCGATATGCTACTTTCATAATGCGAGAATGCTGTTTTGTTTTTGCCCATAAACCATTTGTTTTTTGTATGATGTGTTCTTAGTGCCTTTTAGTTTATTCATTTATGTAGTACCTGAATGCTTAATCAATGTGGTCTTGTTGCTGAAACTATTTGAAGTTGGCTAACATCTGTGAGGGCCGTGGATTGGTGTGCATGCCTTGGTATCTCCTCTTGGCATGAGAGATATGAAAATTTAGAATTAGGACAATAGATATGGATGCTGTTTGAACTGAAGCATGTTAAATGTTATGATGATAAAGCAGATTGAAATCGGCCCAATCTTTTTTATTTTGGCTTGTCTTGCTAATAAAACCCTTGTTTATATTGTTTATATAGCTCAATGAGACGACCCGATCCAATCTTCCAGGAGTTGCCTTTCTTGATGTCCTCCAATCCTTAACCATCCTGTAGTTTTCTTCCCCACCAGATTATGCCAAAATCACAAACAATCAAAGATCAAATATGAATTAAGAACAATATTTGATCTTAAATGTTATGATGATAAAGCAGATTGAAATCGGCCCAATCTTTTTTATTTTGGCTTGTCTTGCTAATAAAACCCTTGTTTATATTGTTTATATAGCTCAATGAGACGACCCGATCCAATCTTCCAGGAGTTGCCTTTCTTGATGTCCTCCAATCCTTAACCATCCTGTACAAGAAATTGTTCTTAATTCATATTTGATCTTTGATTGTTTGTGATTTTGGCATAATCTGGTGGGGAAGATACTACATGCGAACTAGGAGAATATTATTTTCAAAATTCACTGAGAGTCAAGGAAAACTGTTGGTCCATTTTATAAGACCAAATTACACACAATGTGATGATCGCCATACAACCCTAAAATGAAACCTAGTCAGATGATTAAACTAATCTTAAAACAAGAATACCCCCGCGGATTTGGTTCATTTTTGTCCTTTATTTCCGCAATCTTGCTCTTTTTGCTCATGACTCCTTGCTGCATGGGCTTGACTGGGAGGAGTCCCACTTGGGGAGGAGTTCCCATTTTTTGTCCTGCATCAGTATCTTCCCTTTGATCATCACAGGGAAAAGTTTACAGGAAACACTAAAACTTTTAATTATAAAACAAGAATATCCCGCTTATTTGGTTCATTTCTGTTGTTTATTCCTGCAATCTTGCTCTTTTTGCTCATGACTCCTTGTTGCATGGGCTTGACCGGGAGGAGTCCTACTTGGGGAGGACTTCCCATTTTTCGTCCTGCATCAGTATCTTCCCTTGGATCATCACAGGGAAAATGTTCATAGAATACACAAAACCTTTTCATTTTATTCTGTTTGAGGAGGATGTCTGTTGCTTCTTCCTATTGGATATCCTAGTGTTCGAGTGGCAGCACAAACATCTTTTAATACAAGTTTGTTTATTTGACCCATGACAATTATTTTCCTCCTTGACCCTCCGTTGTTTCATGTGATAGATGCATTTATTGCATGTATGCAGCTTCACAAATATGCTAGTTCTATGAGTCGTTCTTTTCTCATGGAATTAGGCTTGAAACTGCTTACTTTGTGAAGCTTTGGAGTGAAGATAGTCTTGAGAAAGAAATCATGGATTTTGTTTTTGGTTTGATCGATTTAGAGGTTGTGGATGGTTAAGTTGGTTTTTTCCTCTATCGCCTTCATTAGTTGAATAGTTTATTGACTAGGTAAGATATGATGTATTTAATGTGGTTAGTCATTTGGAGAGCCTTTATCTCTTCTTATGGTGGATTCGTTGGTCCAGGATAAAGGAAAATTATTCTGAACTCTCTAGCATGTTCCCTGAGATACTTGTATTTAGACACAGGATTTCAGAGTTAAAGAAAAAACAACAAAAGAACTGCTCTCTAGCTTCTACTTCCAGCCTTGATCGTCTATAGGAAAATATTGGCATCCCAGTTTCATGCTCTGCTGGCGTTGTCTTCCTGTTTGTGTTCTCTGTTGTTTTTTTTTGCTTAGGCCTTCTAATAAATGACGAAGATTTTGTTTCGGGAGGTTTTTTTTCCCTGGCGCTTTGGCTTCAGGCTTTTGGTACGGTCTAAGATTTACTAGTCTTATGTTTGAATCTCGATTAATGTATGTAGTGATATATATGGATTGTCTAGTACGTATGGACCTTTTTGATAGACCTTATGTTTATGGGAAGATGGGCCTTTTTGATCTTTTGGTTCTCGTTAGTTAAATTATGGAGTAAGATGTGGGAGAAGTCGTCATGTGCTGGATATTACTTCCAATCCTTTTTCAGTGCTTTTAGATTAAAGCTAGACTATTGTGGTTATACCTGTCTGTATATTTTTTTGATACACATTGTTGAGCAGTTTTATCCCATTTAATATTGGGACGAAGCTAAATAATTTAATTTCTCTTGGTGGATTTTATTAGGCATCGTTTGTCATGAAATTTTTTGACGGACTCTTGTAGGAAAGTAAGAATAATGTGTTCTGATGTGTGAAGTAATTATTTGGTGTGCTGTGCTATTACATGATTCGATATATTTGTTTTTTTGTTTCAACATGGCTGGCATTCCTTCCTTCATGCCTGTTTAATTTTCTTGGAACTATAGGGTTTATGAATACCATGTATCGAAGGGTGAAACCCAATAATTGTTAAAAGTGATGGTCTATACGTGTGTTCTTTACTTTATTAGAATTTGTTTGTTGATTTGCTACAGATTTGGTACTTTCAGAATTCCCTTCCTAATGTGTAATTTTAAATATTCAATTGATGTCTCTTTATAATATGAGAAGTTTGGTTTAGAGTCTAGATTATCGGTTAGGGATTCGGTCTTGTCATGATTCGGCTTACTTTATTGTTGTCTCCCTAGTTAAGAGATCAAATGCAAAGAACAAAATATGTTGAGAATTGTTACTGATTTTGTGATTTCTTATGTTTCTAAGATTACCAGTGCATAGAATTTGGAACAGTCTATAGGGCTTCAGCCTAGTATAATCCTAGTCTCCAAATTAAGGCGGTTGAAGAAGCTAGTCAAGCTTTGAAATCCGATTAGAGAAGCGGATCTATGTTAAATGAGCTACTACTATCTGCCTTGAGGACCTTTACATGAAAGAGGAAACAAGCTCTATTATTAGTGAATATAGATGGCGATTATTCTATAGGGTTAAAGGCTTGCCATTGATGGCTAGGATAGCTGCTTCCTAGCAAGGCCAGCCGGCCATGCTCCTCCATGAGAACCATTCACCATTTGTTAGAAGTAGGTGGTGGTTTCGTTTGGAGGGTACGGTGGATACCTGTCTGCATGCGCTTATGAAGCCAAATCATCTAATGGGGATGTTTGAATGAATAGTTTTGCTATTAGCTATTATTCGCTTTGGTCTGATTTGGAATGCCACAAAATGATCTTGTCACCCCAAACTACCAAAGAAGGTGCTGATCAGGATGGTTCGGAGGGCTGTTGAAGAAGAGTACTGGCGATGATGTTGTTTTCCTTGTGGTTTCTGGGCCATGAGATCAGATGCGTCTATCTTTGTAAGAGCTCCAAATAGGCTTGGGCCTGTTGGGCTTCCTTCCTTACAAGCCCAACAGAAGCTACGGAGGGGTATTTGGCAAAAAAAAAAAGGCTAACAATAAATATTTGTAAGTAAAACCTAGCCGTCTAGCCACGGCAGTCCCGCACATGGACGAAGCTACGGAGCACATGCAAGACGCTTTTAGGAGCACCAACCCATCCGGAAAAGAGAGCAAAGGTCTCATGTGGAACGTCTAGTCACCGCCGCTATCCATATTAGCTCGGTAGATCGCCGAGCAATGTGGAGTGGACGTCCTATCATTATCTCTTCGGAAAACTTTCAGCCACGCACAAGAACAAAGCGACGACCGGGCGCATCCAAGACACTTCCAGCAACATCATTTAGAGAGAGAGAGAGAGAGAGAGAGAGAGAGCAGAGCAGAGGGTCTCAATTTCACACTCAAGAGGAGGAACGTCTTGTTCAACCGAGATTGCTGCCAAACCACCAAGCAACCCTCTTGCATCGTCCTCATCCACTGCACTTAAACACCTTTGGTTTGGATTTGGATTTGGATGAGGATGAGGATGAGAGAACTCCACCAAGTAACCAGAATCCAGCCCCCCTGACGACCTGAGCCGCAGCTACCAAACGTCTTTTTTTTTGGGTCCATCCCATGTCAAGTAGTAGTGGTGAACAGGTCCTTTCAAGATCCTATCTTGCTTGCTAGCCAATCCTTTCTTTCTTCAGTCAACTCCAGGAAGACACTGGAGGAGCCCAGCCCGATCACATGAGATTCCAATTCCATTCATCATAGTCACGTTTATATTTCATTTGAGAAAAAAAAAAGGGAGATCGTGCATATTTTGCATAGATGCCCTCTTAAAACACCATAATCGCTTATGCATCCTTGCAAAAATAAAAAAAATACATATATACCCTTCAATCTGTATTTGTTGAATATATATATACTTTCATGTTTTTTTTATTAGTTAAGTCTTTTATCCTATTTTAGAATAGGACATGCAACACGAAGAGATTACCCATCCTAATATTACTCTCTTCAAAATACTATAGTTAATTTGAGAGTTTTCCTTTCTGAGATCCGATTCCAGTGTTGGCAGGGTTTAGACCCCTGCTTTTGTGCTCGACTACTTTTCAGTTATTCTAAAACTATAATATTAAACAATTGGAAATAATTCTTCCCGTGGGGACGAGACGATAAGAGAGATTCCCCCACTGTGGTGGTCGTGATTCCATGCTATAATCGGAAAAGGTTGGGGGAATGGACGGTGGGATGGGGTCCTGACACGTGGATGGGATAAGGGAGCATGTGCCGTTGGTCCAGTGACCAGTTCATCTCTTTTCAGTGGGGAATTTGACGGCAATACGGGTTTTTGGGAGATATTAGTTATTCTTTGTAAGGCTCTATATATTCCCCCAACATCAAACATTAAACATTGAATATTGAGCATTGAGTAAGCATCTCATGCTAAGATAAGGTTACGAGGGGGGCGGGGGGGGGGGGGGGGTTATCTTATTGAGATTAGTCTTGTGGGTCCAATATTGTTTGTCCATATGCTATGCATATTGCATATTAAATTTTCTTTTATTTAGGGTTTCTTTGGGTATAAAGCTTCCTATGTTTTCTCGTTATAAGAAAAAGAAAAAAAAACCACCTATAATGTTGATATTTGTAATTTCGCCTTCTGCCCATCTTGTGCATGACCTTCATGTTAAGATATGAATATATAATATTTCACAAAAGAACTCTAACACACACTTTGCCAAACAAACACAAGAAACCGGGCTGCTTCGTGCAATATAGCAACATAGAATATGAGTTATCATTTTATTGCGAACGTTCACACGTATTTCAGACATATTTTGTCACCTCCGACCTCTTCCATCATAGTATCTGTTAGATATAAATATAGCCATTTGGACGATCAATGGCAATTTCGTAAATATTGCCAATCAGTCAATAAATACTTCAGTTTTGACACAACTGAAGTATTTTGGTCATAACTTTTACATCAAGTATCCAAATTGGACGATTCTTGAACCATTGGAAAGAGGACGAAAAGATCTACAACTTTGTTGTTGACGTCATCTCCAAATTCGGTCATTTGATGTATCAAATTAATGGTCAAAGGGTTTAGTGGCAAACTAGTAAATAAGATCAAATGTTCAAAATCTATCGACCAGATTTTCTATCGTCCAAAATGGACGTCCAAAATGGACGATAAAAAATCGTCCAGATTTCTATCGCCCATTTTCCTAATCGGCCATTAGTGCAGTTTAAGTATTTTGGCCATAACTTTCTCATCCGATGTCCAAATTGGACGTTTTTGGTACCGTTGGAAAGCTAATTTGAAGATCTACAACTTTGATGTTCAGAGTTTTGCCAGATTCCAAGGTTATCATCAGCAAAAATACAGCGGAAGACAGGAAGCGCTGTTTAATGGCGGTTCCAGAGCAGTTTTAGACCAGTTATGCAGTTTTGGTGGTTTCCACTTTCAAAGCAACAGTTGCAGCAACTGTAAAGTGGTTTCCTGACAGTTTCCAAATCAGTTACCAGAAGCCCTATAAATAGCCAAGAGGAAGAAGAAAAAAAGGCCCCCCGCCATCAAAGCAAAACTGCTTTTTATCTTTTATGTACTCTTTTATATTTATTAGCAATGTAGCCTTTTAAATTCAGCAATGAAGCATTTTCCTTCCCTTAAATTCTTGCATTTTCCTTCCTTTAAATTCCTGCAACTTCCTTCATTTCCTAGGAGTAGTGCTATCATAATTCTTTATTTCTAGGAATAGATCTACCGAAAATAGGAGTAGATTTAACATAATTTCCCATTTTCCATTTCCATTTTCCATCTCCATTTCCCATTTTCCATTATTCCCATTTTCCATTTCCATCAACTCCACAATCAACCACAAAATATCTTCTTTGTACACTTCAACACCTCTGATTCGATCATTCGAAGGAGTAGAACTAAAACCACAATTTCCTGATTCTTCGAATGTGGAAATAGAATTTTGACCTTGATTACAGTCCCGGTCAACGGTCATAATTTCTGTTCTAACATTTTTTGGCACGCCCGGTGGGACACTGTGTTGAAGCTGTCAAAGAAGAAGGGACAAAATGAGAGATAGCATTTCCAGAGTTGTTATTTTGAAAGCTGAAGGAAGTGACCATGCAGATGATGTTTTCCAAGAAAATTTTCTTAGATGGAGTATGTCCTCACGTGAAGGTTCCAGCAGCAAGAAGATCAAGGTCACTATGCCATCTTTCATGCAGAATCAAGGCGGTTTCACTTTATTGGTAAGGAATTTTTCATCTACAAAAGAAAGTGATGATATAGTGGAACCGAATCAGCCAGAAAATATTACAGTTATGGCTGATAATAAAAATTCACCAAGTGTTAATTTTAAAATGTTCAATATAATTGAACAAGATATGGTGATGGTTGATCAAAAAGCTGTCAAAGAAGAAGGGACAAAATCTACACGCCGAGCATTTATGGAGAAATCCGACAATGGCCTCCCGATCAGCGTCTACACGCCGGAGATGGCCAGTCATCTTCTTCTTGGAGATATGTTGCCGGCGGCGTCATCAGGGAGGACACCCCATCATTCGCTGCCTCTGCGCAGCAGTTTAGGGCGGTTCAAGCGGTTCAAAGCAGGAATGTCAAGAGGAGATCGTGCACACGTTGTGAAAACTGCAGCAGTTCATGGCAGTTTCAAGCAGTTTAAGGTGGTTCGAGCGGTTCAAGGCAGCGATCATCCACTTCGAGGCCTTGGAACCCATCTTTCCCACGTTTGCGCCGCCACTTTCAACACCTTCATCTTCTGCAAGCTCAAACGTCGTCGTCACCAACTCCGGCGGTTTCATTTTCTACCTCCACGACGTGGGAAGTTCAACAGCGAACCCATTTTTCTCCTAACACGATGACCGCAAATAGGGCCATGACGCTGAAGAAGGCCGGCGAAGCAGTAACAATGGTGAACACGACGGCAGCGGCAAAGAGAAATCCATCAGAAGGTTGATGGGCAAACTATCGCTATCGCCGTTGGGGGAGAAGAACAGAGCAACACAGCAAGCCCAGATCCTTGCCATTGCTGCAATTTGTTGCCTGTTGGGGGGAGAACAGAAGAGAAACGCCGAGGTCATCTCCTCCGTCTCCGGCGCGATCTTCATTCGGCTGGCCATGGGACAACGACAACGGCAACGGCGGAAGGAAAAGACGGCAATCTATCACTGTTGGTGGAAAAAACAGGGCATTCCTCATCGCCGTGCCGGCCCTACATCGGCTTCAAAGCTCCTATCAGTTGGGAAAACAGAGCAACGCCGGCCGGCCTCAAGCAGGCCCAGATCCTCATCATTAATGCCATCCTCGACCTCAAAGATGGGATGACGGCAACCTATGGCCGTTGGGGGGAAAAGCAGAGCAAGTATGTTTCCGACGCGGTGGTTACTTGGCTGAGATCTGGTGGATCCGAGGCCGGAGTCCGCCTCCCTGACCCCCTAGACTCCATCTCTATCCTACTCTTCCACCACCACGCCGATCATCGACGATCCTTCGTCGCCCATCGTCCATTGGTCGATGACGACCCCTCATCGTCCATCGCGGAAAAAAGGGAAACAGAGCAACAACGATGGTCGTCGCCCATCGTCCATTGCTCAGCGACGATCGCCGTCGTCCATTACTCAGCAACGATCACTGCTCAAGGATGATGACTCATCGTTCACTGCTCAGCAACAACAGCCCATAGACCATCGTCGACCGTCGCCTCTTGCTCATCGTCCATGGTGGAAATGGGAAGCAGAGTATCCTTCGCCGTCCCAACCTCTACCTCCATCATCTTCATCGACCATCGACGACCATTGCCCAGCTTTGAGCATCGCTCATCGTCGCCCATTGCGGAGGAAGAGAAGCATAGCATCCTTCATCGGCCTTGATCATCGACCAGATTTGCTCATCGCCCACCTTTCTTCATCGCCCAGATTTGCTCATCGCCCACCTTTCTTCATCGCTCGCCCAGATTTGCTCATCGCCCACCTTTCTTCATCGCCCAGATTTGCTCATCGATCAACTTTCTTCGTCGCCCATCGACGACCACCATCGAAGCTCATCGATCAGTCTTGTTCATCGCCCACACAGAAGGAACAGAGCAATGGCCATCCTTCATCGCCCAATGATCGACGACGCTTCCTCGTCGCCCATCGCGGAAGACAGGAAGAAGAAAACAGAGCATCTCGTCATCGACCAGCTTCTCATCGTCGTCAATCATCTTCATCGGCCATCATCTCCATCATCCTTCATCGGCAGCCATCGTTCACACCACCATGGACATAGAGCTCAAGCGCCGGACGGAAGGCATAGGGAGATAGAGCTTGTCTCGCGGTTGTTCGCCGATTCTAGAGGCGCTCAAGGTCAGTGCTGCTGCCCTAGCCAAAAAATTGGGCGATAAAGCGAAATTGGCGATGATGGGAGTAAAAGCTATGATCTAACGGTGGAGAAAGGCTTTAATCGAGAATGGCCGACAAAAAATTTTGACTGAGAGGACGAGACAAGAAAAAACGGCCGAGAAAGCATGTTTGGCCGATAAACAATGTTTTCAGCGATAACATCTTCGGCAAATAGCCGAGAAAGCATGTTTGACCGAGCAGTATCTTTGGACGATACATATCTTTGGTCGAGCAATATTTTTGACAAAATAATGTTTGGCCGATAAGTGATGTTTGGCCAAACAATAATATATTTGGCCGAGAGATATTTAGAAAGAAAAAGTTTAACTGAGAAGCTGCATCCTTAGTGACTCAATTGACCGAAAAAATCGCCCAAATTGGTCAACCGAATAAGGTCTTTACAAAAATAGGAATATTTTCATAAAGACCGGGGGGGCAAAATGTTAGATATAAATATAGCCATTTGGGCGATCAATGGCAATTTCGTAAATATTACCAATCAGTCAATAAATACTTCAGTTTTGACACAACTGAAGTATTTTGGTCATAACTTTTACATCAAGTATCCAAATTGGATACTTCTTGAACCATTGGAAAGAGGACGAAAAGATCTACAACTTTGTTGTTGACGTCATCTCCAAATTCGGTCATTTGATGTATCAAATTAATGGTCAAAGGGTTTAGTGGCAAACTGGTAAATAAGACCAAATGTTCAAAATCTATCGACCAGATTTTCTATCGTCCAAAATGGACGTCCAAAATGGACGATAAAAAATCGTCCAGATTTCTATCGCCCATTTTCCTAATCGGTCATTAGTGCAGTTTAAGTATTTTGGCCATAACTTTCTCATCCGATGTCCAAATTGGACGTTTTTGGTACCGTTGGAAAGCTAATTTGAAGATATACAACTTTGATGTTCAGAGTTTTGCCAGATTCCAAGGTTATCATCAGCAAAAATACAGCGGAAGACAGGAAGCGCTGTTTAATGGCGGTTCCAGAGCAGTTTTAGACCAGTTATGCAGTTTTGGTGGTTTCCACTTTCAAAGCAACAGTTGCAGCAACTACAGAGTGGTTTCCTGACAGTTTCCAAATCAGTTACCAGAAGCCCTATAAATAGCCAAGAGGAAGAAGAAAAAAAGGCCCCCCGCCATCAAAGCAAAACTGCTTTTTATCTTTTATGTACTCTTTTATATTTATTAGCAATGTAGCCTTTTAAATTCAGCAATGAAGCATTTTCCTTCCCTTAAATTCCTGCATTTTCCTTCCTTTAAATTCCTGCAACTTCCTTCATTTCCTAGGAGTAGTGCTATCATAATTCTTTATTTCTAGGAATAGATCTACCGAAAATAGGAGTAGATTTAACATAATTTCCCATTTTCCATTTCCATTTTCCATTTCCATTTTCCAATTTTCCATTATTCCCATTTTCCATTTCCATCAACTCCACAATCAACCACAAAATATCTTCTTTGTACACTTCAACACCTCTGATTCGATCATTCGAAGGAGTAGAACTAAAACCACAATTTCCTGATTCTTCGAATGTGGAAATAGAATTTTGACCTTGATTACAGTCCCGGTCAACGGTCATAATTTCTGTTCTAACAGTATCGTTGGATCCAACCCTCCCTCGGACCTCTTTCTATGCCACCGATCAGACCTCGTTTTCCCATCGACATACCCGACGAGTTCCTCCTGTCGCAACAAGGCCGCCCACATGCTCCGCGGGATGGGTTAGGGTCGCGATCGAGAGATGGGTTAAGAGGGTTAAGTGTCGCGAGTGGATCCTGACCGTCTGATGGGTTCTGACGAGGAGCTCGTGGTCGGGGTTCACCGTGAAAGGAGGCTGCCAGGAGATAGGGGAGGAGGAAGAAGAGGTCGGGATGGATGGCGATATCATGGGGGAGGTGGTCACCAGACTTGGTGGTGGTGGTGGTCGTGAGCTAGGAGATAAAGGTGGTGCTTCAAGAGCTAGGGGGTGGAGATATGAGGAGAGAGGAGATGGAGATGGAGATGAAGGCGAGCTGTGCTCGTCGGAGAAGATCGCCGGGTTCTCGACGGGAAAGGGAGAGACAAGAGAGAGGAGTGGAGAAGAGTCAGGGAGGGGGGAAGCAGTAAGGCGAGTGGATCATGATCGGATGGTCAGGATGTTGATTCTCTATATAAGACTTAGAGAACTGGTTCTCTCTGAAAATATATATATATATATATATATATATATATATATATATATATATATATATATATATATCATCCTTATATAGGAGCATGGTTATAAGTTAACCTTTTGTTGTTCTATTGGCATCCTATGTGGCAGGGTTTATCCTATGTGGCTGCTGATGTGGAGGGGGTAATAGTAGGGGAGGGGGGGAGTTAGAGGGGTTAGTAGGGAGTTATGAGGGAGGTGATGGGAGATGGTGGTTACCCTGTCATGTGACAGGGGATAGGGCTAGTGTATATATATATATATATATTGACTAGCTAGCCACGTACATGAAGCAAATGTCCATCATATTCAACAAATCCAAGACATGTAATATTTATTTTTTTGAGAAGATCCAAGACATGTAATTATATTATCGCACAAGAAGTTATCCATATAACTTTCCGCGATCTTGCTTTGACTGAACCTCCTTAATCATACCTCCAAGTTATCCATACAGGTAATTGTCTCTGTATGAAGTTTTGGCCGCGCATGCATTTGATGGATAAATCGAGAGGATAAGACCTATCTTTATCAGTGATATCCGCAAAAGGGTCCAACGATCGAGGTGTTTTGTCGGCTTATCATCATCTTCTCCGAGCTTCTTGAATTGGCAAGCAACTTGCATATGGTTGGTCATATGGATGTCCATATCCGTGTTACACATCACGCCTGATGCCATGATCTATTTTCCACGCTTGACCCACCACCTTCAAATCCAAAGGTGGGGGCGCCCACAACTCAACCATGGCTCCGTCTTGTCTCCACCATCTATATTTTTATCATCTCTGAGAATATATAGAGGATCTATGCATATCTATTTCTCTTCTAAATATATTATATCTTTGGAGTGTGATAGGCTGCGTGGTGGTGCCGTATACCACCGGTCGTCAAATTGCTTGACTGCTCGCGATGGATCAGATCACAGTCGTCCATATCGATGGCCAACCCAATCACTATCTACCGGTACGTACTAATAACGATTGACTGGGGCTCGGGCTCTTGTTTTATTAGTACGCATTGATGGTACTAATAACTAGAATCTAAAGCGAGCAGGACTACTGTACTACTCGATCATCAATGGATCCGGACCTTCTCCGTTAATCCTTTCCTTTGCTCATGGTCCTTTTTACTTTCTTCTTCTATAAATGGGTCGGTCTGTTTGCAGGATCGACTTCATTGCATGCCACCACTGGAAACTCCTCTCTCTTTCTCCCTCCCCGGCCCCATCTAGCTAGTAATTAGCGCTGGAGAACCTGCAGGCCTACTCGTTTGGAGTTCTTCGCCGCCGGCAGCTGGAAACTTTTCTATCCCCTAGCCTAGCTACCTCTCTCTCTCTCTCTCGCCGCCCTTCCTTCATCTTGTTGTTCTTAATACAATTTCCAGTTAAATCTAAGTGTGGTAGCTGTTATGTGTGTGTGTGTGTGGGTGGGGGGTGGCGTGGCCGTGTTAATTGTTGTTGACAGAAGATAGAGAGCACAGATGATGGGATGCATGTGGATATGCTGCATCTCATTACTTTGTGCTCTCTGTACTTCTGTCATCACCTTCTTCAGGCTGAAGCCCCGCTCTTGCATCTTTGCATCATGATGAGTGCATGACCATTAATTGTTAGCTAGCTAGCTGCAATCCAGTTCTGTAATTTGGTTCAATTCGCAGAGCCCAATATTGATGTCCGATCTCATGGCTGAATGACATGAGCATGAGATGGACATATGGCGAACAGGAGGAGGAGAGAAGTCATCCTTTCAACATCTTGTTAGTGGATGCTTCTCAACATTCAAAAAGGTTGGTTGACTACATAGATCTTTCATACATTGGAGTAACGTTTTGTTGGGCTCCCGACGAAGGCTTAAAAACTTTGGTGTACAACAACAACACACACCATGCGAGTTCCACGAATTCCTCTTCTCTTTTAGGGGATTCGCATGCGAATGTGATGTAACTGGCTTGTTGGTGATGAGACTTTTAGCGCATTCCATTAGACTTTGTCATATGACTTGGTCTTCTAATTATCATTACTTGGCCCTTTTTCGTATGCTCGGGGCTTTCTTTGACGTCATTCACTACCATGGCGTCCTTTTTCGATGCCATGATCGCGGCGGCTGCGGCACGGTATACAAGCCGCACACTAATCTATTAAAAAAGGGACCAGTGAAGTTAATTCTGAACATATCCTAAGACCATTATTATACATTGGTCCTCACATCTAACTTTGGTCTTTAAATTTCATAAACCCATTGAACTTATTTTTTATCCCTCCGACTCGCTTTACCCTAGGGCCTTTTACTTTCATCTTCACTAGCGTCGTCATCTCCTCTTTTCCTCTGTCCTTTTGTTCTTGCTTCAAAACGCTAAGTTATGGCTCCCCGTCAAAGTAAAAAGGGACCATGAGATGCTTTCGAGGTGGTCAGGGAGGCTTTCGTTGCCTTCATCGACCTGATGTCAGGGCTAAGTACCTCACCCATTGCAACACCGCCGATGCTCCTTGCTGTCAAACCGTGCTTGGTCCTTATGCCCGTACAGACGCTGTGATTGAGAAGCATAAGCAGGTTGGGACCTATCCCTCCTTCAACCCACTTCCGTGCACTCACCCCTTGAACTTGTGGTGTATGGACATTCCTCGCCCTATTCGCTCCTGATCACTCCATGATAAGGATTTCATTGAATGGCATAAGATAATGATGAGGTCGTTCTTACTAGTGGTGGTCTCTTAGACTTCATGGACTTAAGCCTTAAGTATCCCACCATCGATTCTCACGTATTTTTCGCTGCTCTTTCCTTTTGGTCTTCAGACTACATTGTTTTCGTTTTTCTGTTCAGTAGCATGACGATTACTATGAAGGACCTTTCCTTTTTCACTGGTTTGTCTCCCCTCAAAGACATAATTTTCGGAGATATGACCAAAGGTCCCTCCGTGATGGATTCCTTTAATGACGATAATTGTCGGTCTTGCAGTTCTTTCCTTGAAACTTACAAATCGGGCAACCTCTCTTTTGTAGAGCATTGATACGTCAATCTTGCCGTTGAGATCCTTCGTGGAAGGTCTTTGGCCTTGTGCCAGTTTATTTTGGCATCAATCTACCATGGTCTTCACGACGCGGTAGAGCGTATCATTCAAGGATATTTTTCACATGGGTACATTTATGGGCTTTGGTTCCATATGGATCGCTACAACTCTGGTTTCGTACTTACTTTCCTTATTTTCATACTTACTCTCATATCCCTTCCACCACTAACTTTGGTCATCTATATCTTTTGGCTTCATTTGAAAATCATACTTTCAACTATTCTTTTGATTGCTTTTATTCTTTAAGAGACTATACTAATTTTCTTCCTTTCGACGATAAGCTTGATCACCATGTTCCACCTTTTCAAGCATTTTCTTGACTTTTCCAATCTTACTAGGTTCCATGACAAGGATTTTGTTTGGTTGTGGAGCCATTTCTTGATTGGCCGCAATCCGCATTTTGATTTCCCTTTCTCGAATCCTGGTAACAACTATGGGGTGGAACTCTATTCACCACACTTTACTTCTCACAGATTTGGTTTCGTTCAAGTCTCCTCTATTCCTCTCTTTTTCGGAGTCAAACTTTTTGGAAAAGATAGTTATACTCCTCCTAAGATATGTCATTTGCTGTCATTTTTGAATTCCCTCTATTTATCAGCCCTTTTAAAATAAAGGTAAAGAAAGTACTTTAATATAATAAGAAACTTTCAATCATGGTAAGAAACTTGCCTAAAGAAGACTCGGAGGCCATTCTTCCTCCTAATATTAACTAATTTAATGAATCAATATGGTATATTCCCAACTATCAATCTTATAAGGAGCAATAACGGTTACAACCGTTTCCCTTATATTAGTTTGTTTAATATATATTCTCTAAGTTAGTTTTATATATATTCCTAGATTTACATATAGATATTCCCTAATCATCCTTATATAATGATTAATGGAAAAGTTATTGGGTGATTCCCTGCCAAGAGGCAGGGGCTCCACTAGTATATATATAACGGATGTCTAATATTTAAAGAATGCAAGCAAAACCATATATATCCCCAACTACATAGGAGTTTTTCATAAATATCGGAATTAACCCTTTTGTTTTTTTTACCAATCATTAAGGTGCAGCTCATTAAGTTGAAATGCAAACCAAGCTCATTCAGCTGCTGACAATATTACATTGAGAACTTATGGATCGATCACTATCATATTTGCATTAGAATATTTGTACCCTTAAGGTAAAATATTCATTTAATTTAATTGCTTTATTCCATGATGGGCATAAAATTAGTCAACGACTAATCCAATAATTAATCAACTACTCTATTATTTGTTGACATACAGAAAGCAAAGTTAATGCAGAATCACTTACTTTATCAGTGCATGTTTAATTTATTAGTTATAGCTTCTTTTTTTGCAAATGCCCCCACCTTACTACTATATAGTGTGAAAACCGTCTTGCCGCATCAGTATATATTTGCATTTTATCCTCGCTTTTATTGGTTTTGTTTGCAACCACCCCTTTTCCATTAAATTTCATTTAACAAATCAGATTTATTTTAACTCACTCAAAACGTAATGACCAGATGATCCCTGATTGGTCGATCTATTATATAATATGAGGTTTTATGAGTCACAATCTAACTCATATATTTTCTCATACGTGATAGCTGAGTCATCGAGAGAGAAGAAGTGAGAGGAGACATGTGACAGCTGAGTCATAGAGAGGGGCGAGCAGTAGAGGTGGGTGGTTACAGTACTCATATATATACTACAAATACGTACGTAATAATGCTAATTATATATATATATTAAATCCTCCCGTACTCCGAATGTTCCGCATTGAATGTATCATAAAAATCCCTCATAGATTCAGAGGCGATGTCCAGAAAATACAGCAAGAAGCACATCACCACGCAGCATGCAAACATCGGTATGGGCCCAAAGATCCAAAGGAAGAGCGTAAACGACACGTAGAACGGCCGCAGCCCAAGAGACCAGAAGAAGCTCCCCCTGTTCAGGCTCCGAGCCACGTACGCCGCCGGGAGGCCGCCGCTGGCGTCTCTGGAGGGCAGTACAGTTATGAGGAAGCTGACGTGCGCGTAGTACCTGATGGACTGCACGTTGCATAGGAATGCGAGGATGTAGCAGAGAGATATGGCGATGAACTTGACGGAGGCGAGGGAGTCTTTGCCCACGACGTCTCCTCCGGCGCCGGAGGATGATAGGAAGGAGGGCGATGAATCTCCGGTGATGCTGACGAAGACGCTGATGAGAGAGCTGAGGGTGATGGCGGTGGTGGCGAGCACCGTGGATGCCATTATGTTGTTGCGTATTGTTTGGACTGCCAACACCCCGTTCTTCGCTGGATCCTGCATGCATGCAAATATATATTAATTAGATACACCAATTCAAGAGCATCATATATCATAGGTTAAAATTCCGTAGCTATTATAGATCCAAAAAAAGAGAGTGAGGATCGAAGATTGAAGAGAACTACCCCAACTCGATCGTTTTAGATCTTTTTTTTTTTTTTTATCCGAGGAATTAATGAGCATGTATATATCAAGTTGGCCCAACTCGTTTAAATTTTTGAGTTGGGCCAAAATAATTTGCTTGAAATCGACTCATCGATGACCCTATATATATTTATACCCATGTCTAGAGTACTCCGGAGCTTAATTACCTACGGATAAAATTAGTGTTATTAGCATATGCCTGCAGGCCCACTAGCTAGTTCTCACGTCACAAGAGACAACTCGCTTATTGTGTACTTAAATTGTCTCAAATATGACAAAAACTAGTGGATTCGGTTCAGGATTAATGGTCTCCCATGCATTGCATGTACACCTAATTCCCTACATGATTTGACGAACCGAATGATGCCAAGTAGTATACTATCTATCTCAGCTACATAGTTATAGAGTAATGACATATATGTGTCTCACCAGAGGGGAGAGGGGGTGAGGTGGACCTAATTAAAGTATTTTAATTCATAGACTAAACATCAAATCACAAGCTTTCAGATGCTTAATTCTTCAGGTTCCCTGGAATTTGGACAGCAACAGCAACAACAGATGATGTTGTTTTTACTGCAGACCTGCAGTCTACTCTGATGATCTGCTCTGAGTTATTATATTAAACCTCAATTCTGGAATTAGTGCTACCAAATCTGATCATAATAATTAACTACTAATGTCTCCAAGCTAGCTGTTACCCAAGAAATATAACTTCTCTGTTAGAGATCTAGATTAATTTCAGCTTATACAATTTGGTGATTTATGTCGTGTCCGGAGTGTTAATTGGCTGCTAATCTCATTAATCTCACCAATCAGACGTGAAATTTAAGAAGCAGACTAGACTGATAGAGACAAGAGCAGGCTCTGATCTGATCCAATTGATCAGATCCAATCCAATCCTAGATGTTTTGGCATATGTTGGCACTAAAATTAAGCACAACCATGTTAATTACCTTCTCAGAACTGATCATGTTGATTTCTGACAAGAAGACATTGAAAAAAGCTTCATCCAGATCTGATGGCAAGGCATATATATATAATATAGCCACCAGCTTTCTCTGCAGAATAAATGCTGGTGCACCACCAAATCTAGCTACCATTGTGCATATACTAAAATCGAAAGCCTCTTTATATTCAACATAAATTCAAAGAAAGAGTTAGCTTTCATCGCAAATTAATAGCCCAAGAAGCCAATAAGATGGCATACTAAATTCTAGTTAATTCCATTCTAATGCAATTTCTGTCCCACAACCCAATCTAGCTTTGCCACACAACAAAATCCTCTTCTTATAAGTGGCAACCAACAAAGATCAAAGTCTTATCATATATATATTCACATCAAGGTAAAACTCTATTAATTCTTAAGGAATAATAGACTGCAGCCGTGGAAACTAGGATCTGAATATATCACAAGAAGAGTACCAAAATAATACAGTGAAGAAACAGAGAGGAATTAATTAATTACAGAAGCTTAATTAAGCTAGAGTAAACTTACAGACATCATGCTTTGAACCCATCGGTTCCTGGCGAGAGCGTTGAGGCCGATGACGGTGCGTTTCGGGTGCCGGACATAAAGAAACAGAAGAATGATGTTGCTGCAATGCTCTCTACCACTTCTAAGGGTAGTGGTTGCCAATCTATTTATAATAGTATTGGTTACAGAATAAAAACAGAATCTGTTGAGCAAGTACAACAAACAAGAGAGATAAGGATTGTAAACAGTTAACCATTAGGATATGATGATACCGCTTTAATCTTATCCTCTATACTCCCCCTCAAGCTGAGCGGGTCTGGAAGAACATTCAGCTTGTCGCGAAGCAAACTAAACCGAGGTAGCGGAAGTGGCTTTGTTAAGGCATCCGCGAGCTGATCTTTGCTAGAAATGAACCGTATATTCAATGTCTTCTGACGAACTTTTTCTCGAACAAAGTGGTAATCAATTGCAACATGTTTCATACGTGAATGAAACATAGGATTGGCCGAGACATATGTAGCGCCGACATTATCACACCAAAGAATCGGCGGCTGCGAGAGGAAGATACCCAGCTCTTTTAAAAGAGATTGAATCCAAAGTGATTCAGCAGTTCCATTAGCTACTGCTTTGTATTCTGCCTCCGTGCTAGACCGAGCTACCGTGGGTTGTTTTTTTGAGCTCCAAGAGATAAGATTAGGACCAAGAAAGACACAATAGGCACTTGTAGATTTTCTATCATCGGAACAACTAGCCCAATCCGCATCTGTGAAAACGGAAAGGTGAAAAGATGAGCTGCGACGAATAAGGAGTCCATGATTGATAGTGCTCTTAAGGTAGCGTAGGATTCGCTTAACTGCAGACCAATGATTCTCCGATGGATGATGCATATATTGGCACACCTTATTTACAGAAAATGAGATGTCGGGACGAGTCAACGAGAGATACTGCAGTGCGCCAACGGTGCTGCGGTAAAGCTGGGAATCCGAGAAGGAGGGACTATCAAATTTAGATAAGTTGGAAGAGGACGACATTGGAGACGATACGGGCTTAGCTTCCGCCATTTTAGTCTTATGTAGTAAATTGAAGATATATCTGCGTTGAGATAAGAACAACCCCGAGGAAACCTTTGAAGCTTCAACTCCCAGAAAATAATTAAGTTCTCCAAGATCTTTGAGAGCAAATGTGGAATGCAGAGATTGAACAAAGGAGTCAATGGCAGCGAAATGAGATCCAGTAATAATAATATCATCAACGTAGACGAGAACAAATATCCGCACACCATGCAAGTTGTAGATGAACAAGGAAGAGTCGGATCCGGAGTTAAGAAATCCATAATCCAACAATTTTTCTTGGAGACGAGCGTACCATGCACGAGGGGCCTGCTTCAAACCATAGAGCGCCTTGTGAAGACGACAAACATGGTCAGGAAATTGGGAGTTTATATAGCCTGGAGGTTGGAGCATGTAGACTTCCTCATCTAACACCCCATGAAGAAACGCGTTGTTCACGTCCACTTGACGTATAGGCCAATTGTTAGAGACAGCATAAGATAGGACCAGCCGGATGGTAGTGGGTTTGATGACCGGACTAAAAGTGTCGGAATAATCAATCCCTGGCATCTGATGATAACCCTTAGCAACAAGACGCGCTTTCCGGCGATTAAGAGTTCCATCGGAATTAAACTTGCTGCGAAAAACCCACTTGTTCCCCACAATATTCATACCAGACCGGCGAGGTACCAGTGACCACGTTCCATTATGCATAAGAGCAGTGAATTCCTGGTCCATAGCAGTCCGCCACTCATGATGTTTAGATGCGTCGGTGTAACAAGTAGGCTCATCTGGAACAAGAGACTTCTTTGTGAACATGGCCTTAGGTAGAGGGTATCGAATGGTGCCATCATTAAAGTTACGGGGCTGCACTATATTATTCTGAGAACGTGTGATCATTCGATGAGAATGCGGAACGGAGACTTGCCCAGCGTCACGACTAGGTACGGCGCCTGTCTGAGAGAATGGGAGTGCAGAATTTGAGGGTGACCTGGAGCTGCATGAAGGTGGGGAGGTGGAAGAAGATAAGGACAAGTTTAAAATAGAGGGTGTAGCAGAATTTGAGGGTGTAGCAGAATGAGAAGTATTCAAAGGTTGAGTTGGAGGAGATCGTAACAATAAGGAGTTGGGAAGATGGGAACGATCAGAATGGATAGGAATAGAAGGAGCAGATAACTTTGGTGACTTGGAAAAAGGAAAATAACGCTCATCAAAGAGAACATGACGAGATAAAAAGATCTTGTTAATCTATTTATACCATAAAGAAACAGAAGAATGATGTTGCTGCAATGCTCTCTACCACTTCTAAGGGTAGTGGTTGCCAATCTATTTATAATAGTATTGGTTACAGAATAAAAATAGAATCTGTTGAGCAAGTACAACAAACAAGAGAGATAAGGATTGTAAACAGTTAACCATTAGGATATGATGATACCGCTTTAATCTTATCCTCTATAGGACAATAGTGAAGAGGAGCCAAGCATGGTAGATGGCCATGATCAAGAGGCCAAGAGGAACCATCACCACGTCCAGGTGGAGCCTCTCCTCCATACTACCAGCCCTTAAGTTTGCTAGAGAGGAGGAGGTTTCAGTAGTCCTTGGGGAGCATAGAAAGCTTATTAGGCTGCTTGGAGAAGACATTAGACATGGAGAAAGAGGGAGGGTAGCATAAAGAGGGGTCAGCGCCTGGTGTCACGGGATAATAAGACACAAATTGGCAGTAGTGACCATCAACTGGCCCACTACTCCTGGAGTCATGGGCTGCGAGTGAAGGGTACTTGTCACGTAAATGATTGAGATTTTTAATTTTTTAACTGTTGCCGTAGATTGTCTGTACTCTTGTTTTTGTTTCTTGAATTTAGCAATGTATGTTCTCTGAGTTTATGTCCAGATCCATTTGAAACCATTTTGACTTTGTGGAATGGATGAATTTAATCATATTAACCTTTTACATACATGGGTCCTCTTCATATTTGTGCTCGAATGATTGATTGTTGAGATTTGTTAGTCTTAAAATCACACCAGAGGGACGGTTGGGATGCATGTTATTTGATGATAATTTCGTAATATTCATGAAATTGTCATAAAATCGACATCATCCTCCATTCTGATATGGTTATAGTATTTTGATCATAACTTTTACATACGATTTAAGAATTAGTTGATTTTTGGATCGTTGAAAAGTTCTTTTGAAGAGCTATAAGTTTGTTGTTGATGAGTCTTTCGAATTCGGATATTTTGTGCATCAAACCTGCAATAGAAGATTGAAAGGGTAAAACCATAATTATCTGAGCAAAAATGAAATACTTGCCTTTCGATGGTATTCTTTTGTGGGCCTTCATTTTCGTATGGCTTCATATCGCCAACCGGCTGTCTTATTTCATGACGTAAGGTTGGTTTTTCATCCATAATTTTGTCATTCGGAGTCCGAATTAGACGATTCTTGGACCATTGGAAAGGGGATTCGAAAAGCCACGATCTGATGCCATGAGATGACACCAATGAAAATTGGACGAAATCGTCCATGGATGAATTCATCCATCATGTGATACCGTCATGTAGCAAGAGTACTTTGCTCACAACCCTCCCGTACGATATCCAAATGATGTGATTTAGGTATCGTTTGGAAAGATAATTCAAAGATCTTCAACTTTCATTATGAAAGTTTTATCAAATTAGGAATCTATCATAGAGAGAAATTGACAAAGGATGTGAATAGCATCATATGGTAGTTTTGTAAATACAATGAAATTACCAAACATCTCACCATGGAACTACTTAGCAGTTTGAAGACATGGAACACATGGCTTAAACAATTTTTTCTTGTGCAAGACAACATCATCAACAATTTATATATCCTTCTTGATTGATTAGTTGAGCCCGACATTTGACATTGGAGTGAAACAATTTATATATCATCTAGGCCAAATAAACAAAAATTTAAAAAAGTTGGTATGTTGTTTTCATCGGAGCTGGACATAAACTGATGTGTCGCCAAGCTCCCATAGAATATCCTCTTGTTAAGTTAACCAAAGATGGGCACAATATAATCTCTCTTTCAAGATGGCAACATCAACAGGATATTGAAGCAAGTGAACTGGACCCGGGGAGCTGGGCCTTTGATCGGCCTGGGGCTATGTCACAAATGACTAATAAGTTTTGTGGACTGGGCTTATGTCACATATAACAGCAACAGCGGAAATCCACGTCCAAGCCCACCCTATATATGTGACATAAGCGCAGTCCAGTCCCTATTTTTGAATGAAGGTGACTTGTCCATTACGGGCCAAGTTGGGCCGGGCCAGCACTAAAATGTATTTATTGAGAATGTGAACCCTGGTACGAGCTAAATGTTGCCTTTTATTAGGCTCTTAGTCCTTTGATCAAATCTACTCCTTAACTAGTGCGGACATTGGACGTAGGTTTGGTAGAGCTTACCATCGTTGCCGATGAAGGGGCCACAACATGTGAGTTCATGGTTCGATAGCTGATCAAGACGAGTCTTGTATTTGGTTATCAAGTCGAGTCCTTTTCATTTAGCTATGTTACTTTGGTAATGGAAGTAGGCTCGCTTTGCCTTCTTAGCTCCGTTTGGTAAGGGCCTGTTTGGATGGCTCGGTATCTGACGAATCCACTGAATTAGTGGAATGGCGCATTTCAACGAGGTGTTTGGCTGCATGTTTGGATTCCGAGAAAACGGAATCTGCCAAGCCGTGGATTCCATCCGCGGCGTTCCCTCAAATTGAGGGAATGCCTCCCACGGATTCCGTCAATTCCGCATTCAACCTTCCTGCCAAACACGCCCTAAGTGGACAGTTAATCCGGACTAACTTTTATCCCGGTATTAAACGGGGTCCTTATATATTGGGCTTAGCCTTATTGACTCATCTTTTTCAATTGAAAAAGAAAACCATGTTATTTCCCCTCAGTTGTACTTAATCTTGTTAGAGTTTGCATCCTAATCGATTGGGCTGAGCTATCTTTGCTTTGTACGTGTATATATAATGCACTATGGTCTTTTATATGAACTGATGGTTTCTGATAGAAAGTTTTCTACATTCTTTCTTTTGCCATGGTGGTGGTTTCAATAAAATCTAGATGTGGTTTCTAGGATTACATCAGTTGCACACTTTTTTCTAGTCATCTCAAATGAAAATATAAGTAATCAATATTCCATCAATTGACTAATGGCAAGGATTAATGAGTTCAACCCAAGTCACATGGAAATTGGAATGCAATTTATATATCCTGAAGGAGACATGGGATTGAATTGCGTGGTCGACAAGTGTATCTTTAGATGTCCTTTGATGGATTTTATAACTCATAACATATGTATACTAGTGTTATTTTGTCACGTAGCCTTCACTCAGAACATCCTTATGTCACATAGGACAAACGTAAAGGTTATTTATATACATAACAAATGTTTCTCAGGAAGGCTCCAGGTCCACAAGCTCATCACTCTCAAAAGCTCACATCATCCTTTTCGATGGAAACATCTATAAAACGCGCAGTAGGATGACATCCTACCTTCTCCAACGATTGGCGGACATTTAGCCAACATTCATCTATTTTTAACTAATGCTTAGCTTAGTATCCTCCTTTCCCATTAAGGGACACCTATTACACCATGTGTCAGATTTTTTAATCAACATCGAGTTCTAATGAGTACTTTTGAGTGCCATATAGACTAGATAGTGCCCTTTTCCACAAATTAAAGAAAGGTTGTTGTCATCCCATCACTTTCTAATTTGGGATTGATAGGACTCCATTTGGCCCTTATGAGTTATTGTAGTATAGTATTGCCCCCCTTCTTCTCTTCCCAACTCCTACTTATTTTGCTTATTTTGAAGGACACGTCTTGACAGTGCCTTGCCACCCTTTCTTCGTTCATTGGTTGGAGTTCTCCTGAATTAGAAACCAGAAACATCTTAGTCAGAAGACGTCTTCGTCTTGTCTTCTGTGATCAGAGCTTAGGACTGATTGCTAATGAAATCAAATCTCAACAAATCAGGAATCCCCTGGAGGACTGTTTGGTTACTGTGTTTGGTGATCCTTGTCATCAACTTAACGATGGATTCGTGATAAAACCAATTTAAATGAAGGGGAAGGGGCCATAGGCCCAAAAAGTACCTCTGCTTCGTCAATAAACCCAATCAATAATTTATTTAGGGGTGCGGATATCTACATCACCATTTAGACTCAACACACCACAGTTCTGGTTTTTTTTTTCATTTTTAAAAAAAAATAAAAAAAATAAAAAAACCCTAACCTACCCCTCTCCCCCATCCCACCCTCACCACCCCGGCCCCCCACCCCGGTGCCGTCGCCTCCCCACCCCGGCGGTAGCAGCCGCCGCCGCCCACGCCCGCCGTCGCGGGAGGGAGGGAGGGAGGGAGAGAGAGGGAGAGAGAGAGAGGGAGAGAGAGAGGGAAGAGGGAGTCCGGCGCCGGAGGCCGGAGAGGGGAGAGGGAGGCCGAAGAGGGGAGGGAAGAAGGGGAGAGAGGGAGGCCGGAGAGGGGAGAGAGGAAGGGGAGAGAGGGAGGCCGAAGACGAGAGGGGTGGTCGCCGCCCATGCCCACTCGACCTCCAACCGCCCGCCGCCGTCCATGCCCGCTCGGCCTCCCTCTCCCTCTTCCCTCCCCTCTCCGGCCTCCCTCTCCCCTCTCCGGCCTCCCT